>JBAMNC010000128.1:0-44539 GCA_037902135.1 Cetoscarus ocellatus | reverse complement strand
TGAATAGCTTGGATTTAATTTCTGTTTTTGTGTTTTGAGAGATGTAAAAAGGTAAAAATCACATACCTCTGTGTTTTTCCTGCAGTTCTGAAGAAGCTCCTGTTCAAAACAGCATTATTGTTACCAATAATCACATGGATTTGCAATTATTTTATGTTTTTTTAGTTAAATTCAAAGTATTTTTACACTGAAATAGTTTAACAAGCACTGCACAGAATCAAATCATTCAAACACATCATGAAATATTCTACTCAACTACCTTTTTTGAATCATGCAGAATTAAAAACACAAAATATTAAGAACATTCCTTTTTCTTTATTTGTATATATGGCGCCCCCTCCCACAGCACAATCCCTTCAGTAATATTACCTGTAACTTCTTGACCCTCTCCTCATCGTTGGGCAGATCGATCAAACCATCCAGGTTCACCTCCTCGGGCATGTCAGCCTCCTAGGAAACACACACACGTTATTTATGAGTAAATTCATGGCCATTGATAAAAAAGGCAAAGAAGAAAGGTGTCCACTGATGTCCTCTTGTTTTTCACTAAAAGTATGATTTCTTCTTTTGGATGAACCTTCACAGCTGTCACATACATAGTTATCAATGGCTGGAGCTCTCGGTGTGTTCATCTCTGTCTTGTTTTGTATCTCTGTGTTTCTAGGGATCAGCAATCCTCATAAACACATTCATCATCTGTTAACTGAATATCAAGTAGCACAAGGCCTAAATAAGGCTGAAGAATGTTAACAGACAATCAGGCTCTGGCAAACTGCAGCAGTGGGAGACAGATATGAAGGGAGATCTGTTGTAATCACAAACTCGAACACACCCACAGTTCTCTCTGACAAAAACGCAGCAAAAAGGCAAACAGAAACAGGACAAACGTGGTGCCTTTGGGACTGGATTACTTTGTGTGAGTCAAAAAAAGCATTCTTTGCTCTGAATTCATTCCCACTTTGTACATTTTAGACATGGTCCAGTCACACAGGATTAAAAACACAAGAATCAGCTGAAATATAAAACCAGGGGTCCACTGATGAGTTGTCTTGCCCACATCCTCCAAGTGGGCCACAGCAATGAACCAAGCTTTAGGGTGAATCCCAATTGTACCCCTTCCCCTTAGCCCTCTGTTTTGAGGGTCAAGGGGAAGGAGTGAAAACACACCCCTAAGAAACAAGACATCACTCGATTCCCAGTACATCATCACCCAGAGCTGCTCACTGGCTGTATCGTAGGCAGATGCAACAATCGCTGTAGCTACAGCTGCGAAAGCTAGCTTGTTATAATGAGAAATTTTAAAATACGACCAGCAATTCAAAACATGATTAATATTCAGTTGATGATTTAATAATTACTTATAAATAAGCGCTTCCTTCAGTCTCCGCTCTGCCTTCTTGTCAGCAGGCGTGGTGTATTATGGGAAATTCTTATAGCCCTTCGTTTCAAGTGAGGTCCCGGTCTGTCTTCATTTCGAGGGCTGTGTAGCCCTTCGTCTTAGCCCTTCGTCTTAGCCCTACGGAAGATTGGGACACCCCTTCACTAGACGTGAACGCGCAAAACCAAGGGGTAAGGGGTGGAATGGTGACGGACCCTAAGTGTCTTGAGATAACACATGTTATGAATTGACGCTATAAAAACAAAGATTGAAAGACTGATTGATTGATTGATTGAAGCCACTAAGCACTCACACCACGCAAACAACCCGGACATCGGGGGGACCATGCTTCGCCACTGCACAGAACAGCTAATGTAAGTTACTCTACACATTTATTAACCCCACTCCAGCTAATTAACCTCATTATTTTAATGTTAAGCTGCTAAAATGTTTTTAAAAGATTTAATGTATTCATGGATTTAAAAAAAAAAAAGCACCATTAAAGGCATATAAAGGGAAGTTGTGTCAAGTGTGAAGTGTATATACTGTATATTCTCCTAAAACAGGAGCATATACAGTGTATATACACTTTACACTGAAGGCTGTACTACCTTCATAAAACATTAACCAGAAACTTTCTTATCATAATGTATCTCATTGAAATAACAAATAAAAGCCTGGAAATGTGCCTGTGCTGTATCAATAATAAATAACAGAATATGTTCTGTGTTTTAGACCTCAAACCTCCACCAAGACATTTCTGACATTGTCAGCTAAAAACTGAGAACTTACTGAGTCATTTTGCTCACAGGCAAACTAACAGATGGACAAACAAACAAACAAACAAGTGCTGGAAAAAAAACAAAACCACCTTTGCAGAGGTGCCACAGCTTGCAGGTTCTTGTTGAGTCTACGTAAGAAGGTAACATGGGGGCCAGTGTGACTATGGGAGCCCAGGAGGCACAAAAAGATTTCTTTATTTCTTTAAAACTCCAATAATAAAAAAAGTTGATTTAATCGATTAAATCAATATATCACAGAGGCACTATGAAATACAGCTCTATTTATTTTGATGCTATTCTGCAGTATAACCATCTTTATTCATCTTTGACATCGAAGTGATAATAAGTCAAATGTTTAAACTGACTTTATAGCTGCTCTTGTTAATAATTTAATGTTTTACTTCGTAATTTTGGTTCAAATTAGTTAACTGCAGGTCATAATACTATATAAGTGCTCTTTATTGTTTATCTCTCTCTCTTCCTCTCTGTCTTTATCAAAGTATTCATTTGTCTGATATTAAATTAATGTCACTCTGGTTTGATGGGATGTGGTGATTTCATTTGCCTTCTGCTTGAAGGAATCAGGGATAAATGTTAAGACATTTATTCAACTTTTTTAATGTGATAAAAAGCTTATAAATGATTTCACACATTCTCAGATCACCAACCTTTATTCCTCTGTAGTTTTATAAACATTAAAGTGACAGAGCTGTTTCTTTGTACATTGATATCACAAAAAAGGCTTTTTAATATCACACGAAAATTAAACCAGAGTTAGCAAAGACTTAATAATATGTCAAGACATTAAAAGAAATAAGGACTGCTTGATTATGGCAAAAGTCATCATTTTGATTATTTTAATAGACACTGAGATCATGATTTTGAAACATGCACCACATGCTACAATTGGATGTAAATGCTTTTGACTCTAATGTGTTGAACATTAAAGAACGGAAAATATATAGAAATATTGTTTGAAGATACAAATACCTCAAAATAATGCTAAAAATAATAACGAAAAAAAGAAAAGAAAAAAAAAAGGTTCAATCTGTCATGTGGCACAGGGATATCTTAATCTCTGTCACTAAATTTTCACAATCGTGGAAGGCAGTAATTGTAGCTGAGATTGAATTTTAGTAAATAGCTAAGCTCTACAAGGAATACTAAAACCCAGAGAGTTATTTTAAGGTCCGTTTAAACAGATAGGAGTGGGTTTTCTGAATTTAATGTTTAATATTGTTAAACATAACTTCTCTAACTTTGTGTGCTACTTCAATGTAACAATAAAAACAGAGGTCTGCATACTTCAATTAATTTTTCATCAATCATTAGTGGATCATTTTTGTACTAAACCCATGTTCAGAAATAATCACTTAGCATCTATTTAGCACATACATTTAAAATGCTACAAGCCAAAAGCTGGTTGATTTACAACATCAGCTCTCATATATTTTTAGCAGGCCTGTATGCTGTTTTATTTTTCTGACCCACAATCCTCTGCAGCAGGAGATGCACCACATGGACCCTCTGGAGAGCTCTGACAGATTCAGTGTGTTACACTCAGAGAAGAATGTTGGAGAGATCAGGTCCTAATTCAGAGCACAGTGTTAGAATAAAGTGAGTCCCAACTGTATACAAACTGTATGTAGAGCACGCTCCTCTGCAGCTGCAGGGTGGTATTTCATGAGGTCAAACTTCAGAGCGAGAGTCTGCAGCCCTGTTTCATAACCGTGAGTCTGAACTTCAGCTTAATCTGGTCTGAGGATCACAGGGATTAAAGTTAACTGAGCTGCTTCACCTGTTTACAAAACTCTACAGTAATCCTTATAACAGTCATGATATTATGACATAAAGCATCACTTTCACCAGAGGAAGTAAGATTTGCTCTGTAAGGACTGTTAAATCTTCCACTATGTGCTGAGTCAATGAGAGGCAGAGCTGAGGGGGAAACATCTCATATGAGGGAGGGTCCAGGACTGATCAAGCCTCCACTGATTCACCATTGATTCAGACAGGGTCACAGAGATCACAGCTTTTTTTGTTGTTGTTGTTTATTACCAAGGGGGTTCTGTTTTGGCTGGCATATGTTTGTCAGCCTGTTTGTTTGTTTGTTTTTTTAGCATGATTATGCAAAAACTACTGGACGGATTTTGCTGAAATCTTCGTAGATGTTGGTAATGGCCCAAGTTAAAAATGATTAGATTTCGGTGGTGATCCAGATAACATTAGCGAACGTCTAATAATGATATCAACATGATTCTGAGTGCTAGGTGTGGGTTTTCAGGGTCAGTGAATCATATTATGATGGTAACTTTATCATGGAACTATTGCTTATAGATGTAACAGCAGCATGTGAGTTTCTTTGTAGTTTGTTTTGATTTTTTTTTTGGTGCAGATATATCACTTTTTCAGTGGCAGTCGGATTTATAACACAGGCTGTAGATCGATAAGCAGGCATTTTCAACCCCATCAATTCTGCTTTAGCATCTTTTGCCGCCTGTGACAAAACATTTTATCACATTACCAGTTCCATTGTTAAAATAAAAAATCACTGCTGTTGCTGCAGGTGGCCTGTGTGCACACACATAACACTGGCTGTAGCAGGACAGACATCCTCCTCATCTGCTTGAATCAACTATAAAGAAAATGTATATATCTATTATCATTATGATTATACATGTATTATGATCCTCTCATATGCCTGTGAAAAGCCTTCATGCTGAAACTAGAAACAGGAAACGAGAAATCAAGACAGAATATCTTTTCTCTGATAACAGAGGGCTGCACCGTCACATCAGCAGAAGAACTCACAGTTTCTGAATGAGAAAGATGACCACTGTTGTGACATGTTTGTGTAACTCTGAACTGCAGTATTATGGGTTGATGCTTGTGTGATAAAGTGTACCTTGACTCTTAAAGTATGAGAGGTTTAGAAGCACCCTTCAGTGCATGAGGAAGTTGCCTTCGTTGTAAACTGCATCAAGTAAAAGGATCAGAAGATAAGCTCCTGTCCTGTCGTTCTTTCCATCTGGACTGTCAGTCAGGGGAAGTGTGGGAAATTTTCCTGACATCAACATTGAGAAGTGTTCCTAATATTTGTTGTAAGTCCAGTTGGTTAATGAGCCGAAGGATTTCTGCTTTCTACGCCCTTTTGCATGTTTAACATATACAAAGTACTTCTATGTACAAGACAAAAAGTCTGCAGCATCAGGACTTCTCCCTCTTCCCCTCCTCCCTGTGCCGACTCAACATGTCCCTGCTTTTTTTGGAACATGTGGCAGACATCAAATTCAAACTGAGTGAATATTTGCAAAAAACAACAATGAAGTTTATCAGTTTGGACATTGAATATCTTGTCATTGTGGTGTATTCAATTGAAAATAGGTCGAAGGGTTTGCAAATCATTGTGTTTTGTCATTGTGGTGTATTCAATTGAAAATAGGTCGAAGGGTTTGCAAATCATTGTGTTTTGTTTTTATTCACGTTTTCTGCAGCATCCCAACTTCATTGGCATTGGGGTTTGTAAATAAACCAACAAAAAACATTACAACAAAACCCACTTGAGGAGGTTCTATACTGCTGCCCCAAGCATGACCCAGCACGCCACGGCCTCACTGCTCAATACCTTAAGGAGGGCAAAAGTAGTCTAATCTATCAGGGGCCCCTGTTGTCACTTCAGTGTCCTCTCTTGCACTGTCAAGTGATGCTGCATCAGTCATCTGTGGTCCCTCTCCAGCTCTGCTCAGGCAGTGACAAACAGGCTACACCAGTTGGTCCTGCAAACTGGACACATGTTTTCACAAGTTTGTGCTGTGTAAAAATGTGCTGTAAGTGACCCCAAAGTGAAGTTTGCATTTGTAAATATATATATATATTTTTATGCTTTAATCAGCACTTCCTGTAAAAGTGGAAGTTTAATTTGAACACAAACTGGAAGGTGACTCAAAACTAAGTAAACTGCAAAAAAACAGACGAGCTTAAGGAGAAACACGGGGATAAACATAAACAGGGGGAGCAACATAAAAGTTTGGGTTTGTTTGGCTTCAATCAAGGAAAGGAACAATATATCCATCCATCCATCCATTATCTATACTTCTTATCCCTTTCCGGCTTGTGGGGCCTGGAGCCTTTCCCAGCTGACACTGGGTGAGAAGCAGGATATATCCTGACCCTGTCACTGGCCAATCTCAGGGCCACATAGAGAGACAGACAACCATTCACTCACTCATACCTCAGGGCAATTAAGCGTCACCAACCTAATGAGCATGTTTTTGGTCTGTGGGAGGAAGTCGGAGTGCCTGGAGAGAACCCAAGCATGCAGGGGGAGAACTTGCAAACTCTACTCAGGAAGGCCCTGATCGACACGGGGATCAAACCAGCAACCTTCTTTCTGTGAGGCACGTGCACTACCTGCTGCACCACCTCTGTGTACAGCCAAAATATAAGCCATAAATAAGAGCAAACAATTTCAGATCTGCTAATAATGAACATTTTAAACAGATATCTGCCAGTATTGTTATCATTCAGATGATATTGTGCATCCCTAAAAGAATGTTCAGGTTAGTCTTTGAGAAGATAATGAAGAAATTGTGCAGGTGAAAATTCTTATGTCGTTTCGTAAAACAAATATTTTCTGTTTCAAAGCATCTTCCCACTCTTTTTGTTCAGTCTGCACAGATTTTCATCATGTAGAAGCAGAAAAGGAACAATGTTCATGTAACTCTGAAACAGAGGCTCTGTCTGTCTGAACAAGCAGCCTTTGTACAGATAAATGAGGGGACAGACCCACCCGCACATCTACAACACAACACCACAGCACTACATCACAACATAACGCTGCACTGTACTGCAGAGCACTGTACAGGCTGTAATTAATCAGACTGACACAAACAGGACACCGAGTTTCTTCTTTTGTGCTCATATTATAACTTCTAAAGGGAGCTCATTCTCACCTGAACACGGAGCTGAGATCAAACCAGACAACAGTTTTAGTGACGGCTGAAAGTTGAGCTCTTTTTGATGCTACAACAGTTTAAGAACGATACCAAATCTTTTACTTTGATGACCAGAGGTATCAAAAAGGTGCTGAAGCTTGAAAACACATATTTGTCACAGAGAGGTGGATAGAGGAGTATTATTTCTGTTAAAAACTTGCAGACAAACTCTTGTGTACGCTCTAAAATGTACTAAAGTGTCAATATTTGATACAAAAAGTGTGGCATTGTGCACTCTTATATCTCCCCGGGATGAAAATCTACTGAGGTATGATACTTCTATGTATTTTTGATTAGGGATTCACAATATTGGAGCTTTGCAGACATCAGATATGCTAATATTTCTAAACTCATTATCAACACTAGAAAAGCACTCAGAGAGCGTAGACCTCCGCCAAGCAGCTCAGTTCCAGCAGTGGCTTTTGCACAACACCTGAAAAAGATGAAATTCTGGATCACCAGATCCAGAATAGAGCCAGAATCTGGACCAAACTCAGCACATACATAGAGGTTGTTATCCTGTATGAACACAACAAGTTCAATGTATTTTTGTGACGTCAATTTGGATCAGATCCAGATGAAATTGACCTTAATGTCGAGATGTGGATTCCACATTATCTTGTAAAATTGAAAGCAAATCTGTTAAAAAAATGGCAGAACTATGATTTTTTAAAATTCCACCTAATGTTAACTTATGGAATTTTTTGAAAATTTTGACATTTTTTGCAATCAGAAAAGTATACATGCATCCACCAAAATGTTATCATTTCTAAGTTCCACCATTAACAACATCTCCTGTAAATTTCAACAAAATCCATCCGGCAGTTTTTGCGTAGTCTTGAAATAAACAGATTAACACACAGACAAACAGTCAAACATACGCCAGCAAAAACATGACCTCCTATATTTTTGATAAAGTGCACAAAGTCTCTACTTTACTAAAACGGACATTTTCTTTTTATGATGACAGTCAATGTCTGTTAGAAACAGATGTAAGGCATGAAAAACAACATTTTATTCTTAAGTAAATTATTATCCATCCATCCATCCAACATCTATACCGCTTATACATGTCAGGGTCATTGGGGCTGGAGAGGCTGGGTACACCCTGAACCACTCAGCAGCCAATCACAGGGCCACATAGAGAGTCAGACAACCATTCACACTCACACTCATACCTAAGGGCAATTTGGATTCACCAATTTTACCCAGCATGTATGTTTTTTTTGTGTGGGAGGAAGCCAGAGTGCCTGGAGAGAACCAACGCATGCACGAGGAGACCATGGAAACTCCACACAGAAAGGCCCTGACCCACACGGGGCTCGAACCAACAACCTTCTTGCTGTGCAACACATGCACTAGCTGCTGTGTCACTGTGCCACCCATAAATGAAAAAAGGTGAGAGCTAATAAGCTAACAGTGGCTCTTTTCACAGTGCATTTATGCAAAAGTGCCTCAGCGAGGCCTCAAGACATTCACATGGGGCACAATGTTACAGCTTGAAGCGGCAGCATGAATGGGTCTATTAACTTGTTAATACATATATATATATATATATATATATATATATATTATCCTGTAATTTTTTAAGCAAATTCATTAAGTGATGTCAGAGATATGATTTTTTTTTTTTAATTTGGCTCAATGGTTGACTTGTCGGATTTTTAGAAAATTTTGGGATTTTTCATCCAGATTAATGTGCAGATCACCACCAAAATGTAATGGCTTCTTCCTTGGACCAAACCACACCTCTGGTAAAATTTTCATGGAAATCTGTCCAGTAGTTTTTGCGTAATCTTGCTAACAGACAAACAAACAAACAAACATATGCCGGCAAAATCATAACCTCCTTGACAGAGGTAAGAAACATCCAGATAAAAGGGCCCCATTAACATACCTAACAATAGAATTTTAGATTTAGCCCAAAAAATATGCTTAATAATTAAATATGATTTAAGTAAAAAACTGACATCACCTCTCATTAACAGCCTGCAAAAGCAAACAGAAAACCACTGGTGAGGGTATCTGAGATGGCCCATCAAACATCAAGGGGCCTTGGTTGGCCCTTCGTACCACTGGACTGGCCCTGATCAGCTTGAGCGATCTGTACAGCAGAGATGTGAGGTGCTCACAGCTCATCACATTCAGACACAAAACCAGAGCAAACTGCACCGGATCTGCCAAACCTCACAGGAGTGTTTGCCTGATGATTGGCACAATTTCATTAGTGAATCAGACAATAAGACGGAGGAGATTTCAGGATTCTGTAATCCATTCGTCTTTATTCATCAGAGATGTTTGAATGCTGGCCTTATTCTCATCTCTAGAACTTGCAGACAGACAACAAAAAGTGGGCTGTGGGCCCCCCAGTCTACAGTTTGGACACACCTGGTTTATGATAAACAGTGCAGTATAAACAGTGAAGGGTCTGACAGCAATAGTTCAATCTCTGTTTGTCTCTGGGTTTTCTCATTCAGGTCGGGCTCTGCAGAAGAACAATCTGGGATTCTCTCATTGGTTCATGCAGCAAAATAAAATAAATACTGTCTTTCATTAGAAAACACATTATAAATAATACATTAAACAGGTTAAAGCATAGTTTGCCCCCAAGACACAGTTTTTAAGATCAAGTGCTTCCTGATTTACCCATTTTTTGTATTGTTGTTGTAATGATATGACTAGTTTGGTTTTATTCTGTATGGTTTTTCTTGTATTTTTTTTGTTAGTTTAAAATAAAGCCTTTTTGTGTTGATCTGCATTTGGGTCCTTCAGTAGTTTTCTTTGGGTTCAAAACCATGACAGGTGTATGTACTTGTTTGGTTTTGTTCTCTCTGTAATTAGGGTTTTTGTTTGTTTTGTGTTTCTTTCTTTCTTTTAACAGTATTTATTATTGTTTTTTATGTCTTTAAAGGTCTAACTAGGAACAGGCATTGCAAAATAGCTTAGGCTATAAATGCTGTAGTGTGTGGCAACATTCTCTGGCTTCAAACTGTCCCTATACAAATAAATATTATATAAAAATAAAAAGACCACCAACTTTCTGTGGTGCAACACAAGAGGATTGTTTTCTTGCCTTTGTGAAAATTTTGTATTGACTGCATTCCACTAAACCTTTTTTAGCATCTATGAGATCATAATAACTCCACCATATCTGATCCAACACCATCTAGAAACTCCTGATCATTGTAAATATCTGAATTTAATTGCATTATATTAAATAATTTGTCCCTAAGAGCCCAATCCCACACTCCCCTCTCCCTGCACGCCTCCTCAGACTTCCTGACCTCCAGATGTGCTGCACGTGTTTACCTCCTGGGAGCTCCAGCAGCACTTTCCCTTCTCTGTAACCCTCCATCCCTCTTCCTCTTTCTCATCATTCATCCCTGTCCCCGTCCCACACACTGCCCATTTAAGGCAGAAAAGCCAAAGACAGAGAGGGGACAGCTGTGCACCTCTGGGTGCTGGCCTTGTAAGGAGAACACACTCCCCCAGTTCTATCACGCTCTAAAGCAAATTCAACTACTTATTTTATTTTTAAAGATTCCTGCATTTTTCATATTTGTATATTATACAAGGTTTATCAGCAGGATGTGAATTGACGTTTTTAGGATGTTGCTGTCTGGGTGATATGTGCCAAAATTCATGTACCAGTATTTTTTAGTTGAATAGTTACACACAGCATACACTGTAACTGATTTTTGTAAACGTAACAGTATTTTACTGTAACATCTAAAGCTACCTTATGTAAAATGTCTACACAGTAAATTACTGAAAAGGGCAATGCATCAATTTAACCTGCTCTTTTGTTATCTCTTTCGTGTCTTGAGATAACATTTGTTATGAATTGGCGCCATACAGAAAGAGATCGGTTGATTGATTGATTACGAGAAAAAATTAGGAACTACCAAAATTTATTTTCTCGGTAAAACTGATCAATAGCAGGAAAGATTTGTGTACTAAATGTTTCACATTTTTGAAACAAATGCTTGAGAAAAGTATTTTATTCAATGAAAATGCATGTGTGTGATTTATTGTCTTCACAAAACTATATATTGCAATAAATCATCATTTAAATTGTTAATGTAAAGATAAATGTATCATAATACAGAAGTTGTAGAGTAATATACTGCAGTAATTCTGTAAATAAAAATACAGTAAGGATGCTGTTAATTAAAATAGATAAATGCTATTGTAAAGACATTTACAGTAACTTACTGGCATCTTGTTGCCAGTAAGTTACTGTAAAATTTACACTCACCAGCCTCTTTATTAGATACACCCATTCAACTGCTCATTAATGCATTTAACTAATCATCCAATCAAATAGCAGCAACTCAATGCATTAAGGCATGTGGACATGGTCAAGACGACCTGCTGATGTTCAAACTGAGCATCAGACTGAGGAGGAAGGTTGATTTAAGAGACTTTGAATGTGGCATGGTTGCTGGTGCCAGAGCAGCTGGTCTGAGTATTTCAGAAACTGCTGACCTACTGGGATTGTCACACACAACCATCTGTAGGGTTTCAGAGGATGACCTGAAGAAGAGAACATTTCCAGAGGTCAGAGGAGAATGACCAGGGTGATCCCGGATGATGGAAATAAAACAGTAACTCTGAAACCTCTTGTTAAAACCAGTATATGCAGACCTTCTCAGAGCATACAACTCATTGAATCTTAAAACAGATAGGGTACAGCAGCAGAGGGCCACACTGGGTCAGCTAGAAGGGGATACTGAGGCTACAGTTGCCGCAGGCTCACCAAAATCTGATGAACTTCAATTTCTGCAGCTACATTCGAATGGTAGAGTCAGAACTTAATCATCATGAAAGCATGGATCCATCCTGTCTTCCAACCATTCAGGCTGGTGGTGTTGGTGTGATGTGTGGGGGATATTTTCTTGGCACACTTTGAGCCCCTCCGGACCAGCTGAGCATCTTTAAAACCCCTCAGCCAGCCTGAGCATTGTCGCTGACCGTGTCCATCCCTTTATAACCACAGTGGACCCATCTGTTGACTTCTCTACTCCATGTCTTAATGTCATATCACCTCAAACTGGTTTCTTCAACATGACAATGAGTTCACTGTGCTCCAGTAGCCTCCACAGTCACCAGATCTCAATCCAATAGAGCAACTTTGGGAGGAACTTTTGTGGAGGAATGTGACATTTGCAGTGTAGATCTGCCGTCCCTGTGTGACGCCATCACGTTAATATGAAACACAATCCCTGTGAAGTGTCATCAGCACATTGTTGAATCTATGGCACGAATCCACGCAGGGCCCATACTGACTGGTAAGGTGTACCTAATTAAGTGGCCAGTGAGTGTATCCTGATATTTTGTTTGTGATATAAAAAAAATAATTGGTTGTCACGCTATCACTTAAAGTCTAAAGTGATTGTAATAAAAATCTGAAATACTGATGTCACAGTCAGAGACAATCAATATTTTACATTTTTGTCTCTAAAAATGAAAAAAATGGAAGAAAAATCAAACACAATTTCCAAAATGTACCATAACAAAGAATAATTGCCATTTACTGATAGAAGACTTGATGTTCAGTTATATTGCTGACCTTGAGAAAGAGAGGGCCCACTATAAATTGCAAAAATATTGGCAATATTTGAAAATTGAGCAGTTTTTGTTGATTTTGTACCAAACAGGTATCATAAATGATTTGATTATTACAAATATTCTAACTGTCCTATGCAAAAATAAATAAATAAATAAAAATAATGGTAATTCCCAACTTAAACACTGGACCTAAGATTTCAACACTTTATCTTGAGGTCGGTAAGTAGACTTCTGTTGGTTCCTAAAAGAACAATCTTCATTAAACACTTGTCTATTTTTATCCACTGAGCCTAACTTATTTAAAAGAAACAAAACCGTCTTTCTCTACCTGAACTCTGAAATGTGCTGATATCCTCTAAAAGCTCCACATCCTTACCAACCCTAGTCAACAGTCCCTCGGTGATTTCACTGACCTGACCCTGGTACAGCTGGTCCAGACAGTCATCGATCCATTTCTCCACGTCCAGTCTCTTCTGCAGCTCCTTCCGGTTATATTTGACGGTGACTCGCGCGTGCCTTTTCGGGATGTTGGACTTCGGACCCAAAGAAAAGTCCGAGTCGGATGACAGAACCTCTTCATCCTCCTCCTCCTCCTCTGCAGGCGTCGTCCCGGTCCGCTCTGCAGCCATGATAACACTGGACTGGTCCGACTGGTTTCAGTGCGCCTTTACGCACAGAGAGACGAAGAGGGTGAGGGAGGGAGGGAGGGGGAGAGAGAGAGAGAGAGAGAGAGTCGAGGTTAAAAAACAAATTAACACTGGCATCATTTCTGGATCCACGCATAGCTGGAAAAATCTGAAAAGGCTTCATTTAAGTCGCAGTAATTCCGCAGCTGCCAGAGTGTTTTATCCGTCTTTTTTAAATGTTTCCGTTTTTTAACAGTATTTTTCCTTTTTACTTGACCATGTTTAGGATGTTAGTTACATTTAGTTACAAAAGATCATCCAATCAAAATATTTCATCAGTCTGTGTCACAATGAGAACATTTTATTTTTGATACTCATTCATTGATTCATTTTCTGTACCGCTTACCCCCATGGGGGTCGCAGGGGGCTGGAGCCTGTCCCTGCTGAAGCGCCTCTGGTCCAGCCGATTACAGGGTGACACAGAGAGACAGACAACCATTCACACTCACACTCATACCCGAGGGCATAGTTTTGGTCTGTGGGAGGAACTGCCCAGAGAAAACCAACATGCACGGAGCATGCAAACATCACAGGAGGGCGCGAGCCTTGCTGCGAGGCACGTGTACCAGCGCCACCATGCCGCCCGTTTTTGTTAGTTATCGCATTGATTTTAAAATTCTTTTACTAGTTTATAAAGCTCTACATGGCCTGGCAACTGAATACCTATCAGAGATGGTTTTAGTTTATAAACGAGGACGGCCTCTCCTCTGATTCCTCTCTCTTAGTCCTCCCACAGAGCAGAACAAAAACATTTGGAGATGCCTCTTTTAGCTGTTATGCTCCAAAACTGTGGAACAAACTTCCAGAGGGTCTGAGATAAGCTGCAAATGTAGAAGTCTCTAAACGTAATCTCCAAACTCATTTATTCAGCCTGGCTTTTATGTAGAACTTTATTATTTTAATGACTGTTATAACTGTTTATTTCTGAGTAGCAATTCTTATCTTACCTTATTATTAAACTTTAGTTTAATATTTTACTGTCTGATGTTTTATTCCATTTTTAATATTTGCTTTAATATCTTGATATAGTTTTTATCTTTTTACATTTAATCATTTTGGGTTTAATTTTAATCTTTTAACATGTTTTTATTCATTTGTTTTAAATGTATTTTTAGCATTTTATTTATTTGTCTGATGTTTCTTGGTTATATTGCTCTGCTTTTTCTCGTATCCATTCTTCTAAATTTGATCATTTATTTTACTTTAGCTTCCGTGGTGTGCATTAGTCTCCAAATCCTCTTGACATCCTCCCAACTACTCATTAAAACTACAGTGGCTTTAACAGTGTTATCCCTCAATACCCCGTTGTGTATTTCCAGGTCACAACAAAAATCAACACCCTGCAGGAACCATATCTGCTGGCATCAACAAGCCATGTTGGACCATTCTTTGTAAGCCCTTCACATGTGAGTCACTTAGTTGTTTGAACTTCAGCAGTTCGTTTTTACCAAATCTATAAGCCAAAATGCATTTAGTTGCGGCCATGTGGTTGGCTGGTCAGCGTATTGTGTTAGTTAGCAGGTAAAGGGTGTTCCTAATGAAGTGGCCGGTGAATGTAAATATTAAAAAGAAAAAGAAAGATTGAGCTTTGCATGAGAGTCTGAGGTTACAGGTCAAGCAGAAGGCTGAATGAGTTTATAGAGGAAACAGAGGATCATTGCAGGGAGTGTCTGTTGGTAGTTGGTTTTATCAGTCAGACTGATGATGGTGCAGACTCCAACGGTTTAAAACACAAACATCAACATTCCCACAGAGTTTTCTTCTCATCTAAACCCACTTAATGCTGACGGCACTGCACTGGAAAACATTATTTCTGCTGAGGCAGAGCCTTGTATTTTCACTTTTTAAGATCAATTATCATTAACTACAGCAAAGAGTATAACTTAGTATACCTCCGATGCTGCCATGTTTAATGTGAATGGTTTTATCTCTTATGTTAAAGGGTGAAGACCTGGAAGGCTTATGCTTGAGTATTTTTCTTTTGTGCCCTTTTTGTCATTTTTTTTAGACATCTAAAAGGAGTTTTCATGGATAATTTATATGTATTTATATGTCGATATTCTTCACAAAAAAAGTTAACAATGCTCCTTTGTTGTTAAATAACTTGTGTTATGTAGAAAATGCAAAGGTTCTTAAAAGTAGTTTACAGGGTGATTTTTTTTATGCACATTTTTAGTGTTTGCTTTTGTAATGCTGACTTTGGCCACAAGAGGCCGCTGTGAACCACAACAATATTATCTGTGACTGTACTGAGACCACCATCCACTGTGACCCCAGAGTATCTTAAATATGTGTATGCTTTGTCTTCCTTTTTGCTTTAATTTTTTCTGATTAACTATTCAAAATAATTTGCTTTGACTGGTGTTAAAGTGTGGAGACAGTGAAGTTAAGACAACATAAAGGGGACATATAATGCAAAAATCACTTTTTAAGGCTTTTGAACACATTTTTGGGTATTTGGCTTTCTGAGCTGTTAAGTCTGTGGATATACTGTTGAGTAATAAGCATTTTATTTGCATAAGCCTACCTGAGTATTCCCACCCCCTGGCTTGAGAAATTTCTTTGCAAAGTGCCGCCATTGTTGTTTACACCGTTAGCGAGAGATCAGTGTACACCATGTCTAGATCCAAAACCTGTCACTGCTCGGTTGTTGGCTGTAAACAGCCACATATATCTTCACATATAGGCTACCAGCCTCAGAGGACCAAAGGGCCCAGTGGATTAATTTTATTTTTGAAGGGGATGAGCAGCTACAGTCAGTGTTAATGTCAATGTCAGCTTTATTGGTATAGCACATTTAAACAGCCAGCGGCCTGCCAAAGTGCCAAGGAGAAAAAGCAGACACAGTAAAAACAGAAAAAAACAATAAAACCAATAAGAGTAATAAAAAAAACAATAAAAGCAATAAGAACAAAAACAATACAGTATAAATATGTTTAATAACCAGTAAAACCAATAAAAGCTCAATAAAAGAAGGCCAAGGAGAACAAGTGCGTCTCTAGCCATGCCAGTAGGCTAAAACCTGTATGTGTGTGCCAGTCACTTCACGTCTGACTGCTTCTTCAACTTCAGTCAGTTCAACGCAGGACTGGGAACTAGACTTTTCCTGAATCCAGGCTTAGTACCAACAATCTGTCCCCAAACCTGATGATGGAAATATGAGTATTTAAATGCTGTATAGTATTTATTTTGCTCATTGCTATGAGCTAATGCTAACAGCAGGGTGAAGTGAACCAGAGGTAACTGCACAACATGTTCATCAATGTTCACGTTACTTGTTGAAAGTCTGAAGGATAAACTTCAGTGTGTGAGCATTCTTACATTAGTCAAGAGAAGTTTAACAGCAGGCTGAGTATAATCAGTCCTTTAGCTACCCCATTACCCCTCTGTTTCTGCTAATGTTAGCCCAGAAGGTAGGCTAAGTTGTGGCTGTGTTCCATTGCAGTAACTAGGCCAAGGTTAGAGCATGCTGTGTGTTAGCCTGTGATGTTTGGGAGAACGAGTTTCACTGTTATCTGGTAAACGGCATGAATTTGCAGTTTGTGTGTGTTTAGGACTGTAAGTGTCACGTGGCTGGAGCGGCAGTGCACTCTGCTTCACTTGAGATACGCTGCAGGTCTATCGTGAAGTCCCCGTTTATGTTACTGTTACCGCTGCTCTGCTCCGGCTCATTAGCATATGAAAACCGCCCTCAAAACCAGCCATTCTGAACAGAGGGGTTATGTGAGCGTGGAAAGGATGCAGCTGTGCTTTATTCATAGGCTTTTTGGACCAAAGCATGATACTAAGGTTTCATGAAGACATCAAGGATCCATGTTAAACTGCAGAAAAGGAGCAAAATATGGGACCTTTCAAAATAAAGGACTGAGGGCAAACCCTTTCTGAGATGAAGGGCAGCAGTGATTAGATTTAGCAGAGCAATTTCTTTAATAAAATGTATGAAGTTCTGTCAATGCACACTTCGAATCTGTGGGAGCCAATCACTTCCATTTGATCAAATGTGACTTTAGGCTGCTTGTTAAATCAGCTAATACTGAGGCAGGTGCCTTTGCAGCAAACAAGAGCATCACAGGCAAGGTTTTAAGTTTCTATATTGTTTGTTTATTTGCCCAAAGTTGCTGCTGTTGGAGTAAGTGATTAAAAGCACTCAGTTTAAACACATTTTCTTATTATTTGTCACAGTGACAGAATAAGTGAAACGTGACCACTCAGTACTGTGAGACCATCATATTTTGAGTGAAATAGATCAGTCTCTCCCAAACTTGAGTACACCGTGGCTCATCTTTAACCCTGAAAATTATCTGCTGCTCAACAAAACTCTTATATATGTTTGCAGTCACCATTTGGCTTTATCAATTCCCGGTGATCTTGGATCACAATTATTTTGTCATTAAAATAACACGTCAATGAAATCTAAAATGGTGAGATATATGCAAAATTAATTTCACTTCAAGATCTGATCATTGTGAGTGTAGACTACATGTTTTCTTTATGTGCTTTGGTCAATCAAACATGTATTTTCATAGACAGGATTTATGTATTTCAGGAGATGTTTGGTATCGGTATGGAAAAATTACAGCAAACAGTATCTGTAAAGTATCGTTTTGAGAAAATCTGGTATTGTCCATCACTACTATCAAGATATTATGGAACTACAATGTGTCAGTTAAAGGCCGTTACTGCACTTTTAACACCACAGTGTGACCTCCTGTTTGAGAGTTTCCTCTTAATGACCTGATCAGGTTAGTGCCTAGGCCGTGATAACGATGCATGTATTATTGATTATTGAATAATAATAATAGTGTCAGAAATTATTGCTTTTGGGTCCTCGGCCATTTTTGTAGTTCTTGTTAGCAGCTTGTTAGCATCTGTCCGTTTTAAAACACAATCAAAAGAAAAAGAAGTGCAGTATCAGATGCATTTTATGACACAAAATGAAACATTAAAATTCTGAATGTTTGTGTTTATCACAGGACTTTTTTCAGGTATTAAACTGAAGAAGCTACTCTAAAATCCCACAGACTTTTGGACTTGGGAACCAGGAAGTGCTAAATGCTAACACACTTCTATGTTGTTGGACTCATTCCTGCACCACTCTGTTCATTAATATGATGATTTCTGCATCTATGAAAAAAGACATACAGCTCAGAGAGTTTGTTCTAAAATTGCTTTAAAGCAAACCTTTATTCCACAACAACAAGATGGCATTAAATAAATGAAAATGAAACAAAACACAAACTTTGGCATGAACACAAAATGGCACATGAAGGAGCAGTGTGAGCAGTAAATAAATATAAATTACAGTACTGGCTGACTTTTCTTCTTTATATCCCTGAATTAAACCTCTTTGGGATACATTTTCTCACACAGCCTTCACCTTGAACAAAAACATCAGCGGTCGGTTTCATTCAGCATCATATAAATAAATCTCTACATCTGTGACAATCAATGTGGAGTTTTCAAATAAATAAATAATATAAAGAATAAAAAATGATGGTGCGCACAATAAGGAAATAATGGATAAAAGGAAGATTGAAAAGCAAACAAAAATCTGTAAAAAAATGGGACATAACCAAACAAAGTGGATGTAATAAAAAGATGTTTTAACATATTTTTTGGGCAGTTTTTTATCCAAAAGTTTGTGCTGTGGTGTTTTTGGTTTGTGTTGTAGGTCCTATGAAAGGGTATTTTTGTGTCTTTGGGTCTTAACATGGAAGAGCGTTGCCCCACATACATCTTTAATAATCTTTGTAAATCTTCTTCATCAGTAAAGTTCTTTTGTTTTGTTTTTTTTTAAGTATTTTTGTGTTTTCAGCATGAGCAAAGTGGCTCCAGTTCATGTTTATTCACTCCGTTTCTCACTGTGCGTGAACTCTGGAGCGACAAGTGCTAAAAATGCTCTATCCCGCATCAGTTTGTTTCATCTGAGTCCTGCCGCAGAGCCCAGCCCGGCCTCGTCCCGCCACATAAAGTCCTGCCGCTCGCCCCTCACCAGGCTGCTCTCCACCGGGTTGTGCCTGAACCCGGAACGGGCATCGGGGCAGAGCGAGAGGCTGAGGCGGGCCGTGCTGTTGCTGATCTTGAAGAGGCCGTTTGGACCCAGGAAGGCGTCCCTCTCGCCTCCTCCCAGGTTGTTCACCGTCTCAAAGTCATTGTAGACGGCAACGTCGCTCAGCTGCTTCCTCCCCTTCAGCCGCATCCTCCTCCTCAGGAAGAGGATCCCGATGACCAGGACCAGCACGAGGATGGCGAGCACGCAGGAGACGGTGACAGTGGTGGAGGAGGGCTGGGACGTCTGGCGCAGGGCTGGTTTGAAGCTCGGCTGCAGGGTGAACTCACAGCTGGGGCCCATGAACCCTTTGGGACACTGGCACACAGGGCCGGTGAAGTGGGTAAAGCAGGTGCCTCCGTTCTGGCACGGACGAACCCCGCAGGCGTCTGAGCGTACGCTGCAGTTTTTACCAGTGTATCCCAGAGTGCAGGAGCAGGTGTAGTCGTTGACGCCGTCCTGACAGGTTCCTGCGTTCTGACACGGGCTGGAGGCACAGTCGTCTATGTTGATCTGACAGTTTGCCCCAGTGAAGCCGGCCTGACAGCGGCAGAGAACGCTCTGACCGAGGTCCAGACAGTCGCCACCTGAAGGGGAGAGAAAAAACACTCAGGTCAGCATCAGAGATCGTAGAGGGGCGTTAAAGGGAGAGGGATACTTTCATTCTTACCGGAGAGAAATGTGTGAAACTTTATCAAAAGTTACTCATAAATCAATAGAACCAGTGCAATGACTGCACTGTTTGCTGTATGTCCACCCACAACTCTCCTCCTCAGAAGCTGCTCTTGTAGCTTTTGTTACTTTATTAGCGAGACGCATGATTTTGCTGAATTGGAAGTCAGCAATTCCTATTTCACACACGTTATGGATAAAAGAAGTCCTTAATTTTGTTGAACTAGAAAAGATCAGGTGTGTTTTGAGGGGCTGCCTAGGGGTACACGCATAAAGATTATCGGCTGTTTTTGTCCTGACTTTCCCCCTTCCCGACCAAGGACGGCAAATGCCCGATTATCTTCTGTCTTAAAAGATTATCCTATGAGGTTATCCTGTGGTCTGAGGTGTGTTAACAGTGAATTTGTCCCGATAATCAGCTCCGAAACGTGTCGGGACCAACAATCGTAAATATTAAACTTGTTCAACATTTAGAACCAAAAATCTTCATGTGTGTGGGGAAAGTCATGACTCTGTGAATTGTGACGTGAATGTAGCCAATCAAGAAGCAAGCTGACTGAGGAACAAGGAAGCAGGCGTAAATAAAAACAAGCACGGCCGACCTGAAACATAAACATAAAGTTCGTTGGACCTAAGAAACGGAGGTCCAGCTCACATGTTCACGTAGTCTCCAGGATTTTTCCAGTCTTTTCTTTTATTTAGTTCCTGATTTTTTGTCAAAAATAGTCCAAAGACCACCATCATTCCCTCTTCTCATATGTCCTCTCCCATGGTGCGTGTTTTGTTTTCCGGTCGTTGCCATAGACAACGTTTACGGTCGTTGCTATGCTTCTTCTTCATTTTTGTTAGATCACGTTTGATCACGAGAGACTTCTGTCTTTGAGGACTAGATCCTAGATCAGTGGTGGGACAGAATCATTGTGTGTGTGATGTGCTGTGTTGAGATTATCAGAGCACACCACACACAGGACAATCAAAACTGTTCAATGCCTGATTTTTTATCTTCATGTGTGGGATTTCTAACAGATAAAATGTCTCTTCAGATTTAGAAATCCTTTTGTGTGGACCCGGCTTTAGGATATTTGTTAAGATGTGGGATCCCTTTTTGTGTATAACCGTGAGCTGGACCTCCCAGCTATTCCTGAGTGACCCACTGGGTACCTTAGTGAGACAAATTCTGATGTGACAGACCATGGACTGACCAGCAGTAACTTATTTATTTATTTATTATGTATTTATTTATTGGATGCTTTAGTATTTAGTGTGTTGTGGCTATTCATATATCATTTTCATAATTTTTGGCTATAATAAGCAACTTTTTTTGCTCTCTCTCTGTCTTGGGTTTGGCTCCTTAGATTGTATCATTCATCCTGTCCTTTCTCTTTTTATTTGGTCTTGTATTATCTTCATCTTGTTATTGTAATGTTAATCTGTTCTATCTGAAAATATCAATAAACAGATTGTGGAAAACAAGAGGGAGCGATACTGTGATCGTATTTCATATTTTTGCAGCAAATGCCCTCACACTTGCTTGTTGAAAGTCCAAGAAGAAACGTAGGCAGTCATTTTCTCCAACATCATCCTCAATGCAGTGCCACAACACTTTAGAAATCTTTCCAGGGACAAAGAGACCAAACATGCTTCAACGAGCAGCTACAGAGGCAGTGAAGTCTACTGTACACGCTGCGAAGACCAAAATAAGCTGTGACCTGTCAAAACTTGCACATCATTTCCCTTGAAATCCCAAAGTGAATCTGATAAACGCTCAAACAAGGTCTCCCTCAGCCAAACAACCTGCTGTTCTGTCCTTTGACCACCAGGCAGCAGCAGAGTCCCCCAGACTCACCGTTCAGACAGGGCCTGTTGCTGCAGCGGTCCAGCTTCTTCTCACAGTTGGAGCCGGTGTAGCTGGGCGGGCAGCGGCAGGTGTATCCTCCGGTCATCGTCTCCACGCAGGTGCCTCCGTTAAAGCAGGGACCGTCGGCGCAGGTCATGGCGATGATTTCACAGTTTTTACCGTAGAAGCCCTGAGGACAGGTGCAGGAGTAATCATTCTCCAGGTCCTGAGGAGAGACAGAGGAGGAGGTCTGGTGTTAGAGAGGAGGAAGGAGGAGTCCAGTTATCACTTTACAAACCCAGTGCAAAAACCCAGTTTTGGCTTTACAAACTAATAAATACCCAGTTATTACTTCACTAAAAAAGTGAAAACCCAGTAATGAATTTCACAGTTTTGGAAACCCAGTTTTAGCTTTCCAAAATTGTGAAAGCCCAGTAATCACTTTACAAAACCAGTTAGAACCAGAGCAGGAGAGATGGTTGAGTTTGATACTGATGTGGTTTAAAGGGTGGGACACTTAAAGATAATTAATCATTGGCTGATAAAGTCAATATCTGAGCTTCCTTTTCACATTGATTTTACTCTCATATAACTTTTATTTGGACACTCAGAGGACTACTTTATGTTTCCTTTAGGCTGCTTTTGGGGCTCTTTATTATAAGTATGGTTAGTTGGTATCCCATGAAAGGCATAAAGCATGGGGAAGAGGAGTAAATCATGCAAACTTCTGTTTTTAGCACCCGAACATCTAAGCAGAGTTGATTATCGCTGACCAACAAATTATTTGCCAATTCAAGAAAACTCTAATTCAATGACCTTGAGGATCTCGACATAGCATCACTGATGTTTAAAGGCCACCACAACATGTTTCCCTACTGCACCCAGAAGTTGTTTCAAAAAAATATTCAAACATAAGATGATTATTAAATTTAAGACAGATGAATAAATGCCTGAATAGACTGAAGCTGGGATGTTTGTGTTGAAATATCTGTGGTTAGTACAGGTTATTTGTAATTTGTAAATGAGCTCAGTGATGAATTTAAAATTATGTAAAGCTCTCTTAAAGCTCAGAAATACCTTGAAGCATAAATTAATTTATGCTTATAAGGTATGATGACTGTACAGTGTTATGGTTTATAGAATGAGTCTTGTATTTTTCTCCTTGCATGTCAAATGTATCTTGGATTGCACAGGAGAGGCAAAAATAAGCCACAGGCTTCAGCCTATACCTTTTTTCAGCTATTTAATTGATTGATTGATTGAGTTAAATGATTGTATTCTATGTTTGTTCTTAACTTTTATGTAGCTGACATTAAAATATTCATTTATTCATTCATTCAAAATTTGTTACTTTTTTTCCTGATCTGTATAAATGTAAAGGGAGCTGATATAAAATAAATGTAGAAATTTTAGGTTGGTTTAATGAGCTAAAGTTTCGGCCTTCTTGTTTACCATTTGGTCGATGATAAAAAAAAAAGCATTATCCTAATGTTTAAATGTTTATGTTGTTTGTTTTCTATACATTAGCGTATTTGAATCCTGTACAGTGATCAATGTCTGTTTGTCCAACTGTCTGGTTTTAGATCACTCAAAAAATCCTCAAAAGATTTTGATGACATTTTAAGGGGATGTTTGTCATGGCTCAAGGGGCAAGTAATTCGATGCTAGTCGTCATTTAAAAACAAATGCTGATCCAGGAATGTTTTTAAGGATTTGTTACGATTATGAAACATGACAGTCCTCCACATTTTCAATAACTACTCCCTAAGAATGTCAGAAATGCCTTAAGGGAGGTTTGTGCTCTCTGAGAACTTCTAGTTTGAGTTTGTTGCTGTAACATGATGTTCATCAGTTTGTCTGACACATATTCTGGAGCAGAAGTTTCTTTCTACACTTTCTCTTCACCAATATCAAGACATTTAAGACCATATTAAGACTAAAACTGGAGAAAATAAAGACCACATTGAGCACAGTTGTTTGTTTTTATCCCCTATATTATAAAAATATGGATTTATTAAAGAGAGATTGTAACTTTAATTGAAAGTAGTGTTAAATATTTGCCAGGTTTTAGGACTTTAAGATGAGAAAATGAGATGCAGCACAGGAACAACTTGGCTGAGGACTGTTGAATAACTTCCTGTCATATTGTTGCCTCAGTTTTAAGACCTCTAACAAATAAGAGAAAGACTTCTACAGACTTTTCATGCTTTTAAATAAAAAAAATTATTTTAAGATCTTCTAAGAATTTGCAGATATCCTAACCTAATGGCTGTTCTCCTCGGCCGTTGTCATGGTAGCTCAGCTGGGCTATACAGATATTTTGGTATCAGTTTTAGTTTGTTGAATATTGAGTCAAACGTCCTCACAGGGGCTCTAAGGTAGATCTTTAATCATAGATCGATCACCTATAATCCTCATATACTCACGTTGCAGCTGCCTCCGTTCTTGCAGGGGTTGCTGTCACACTCGTTGGTCTCCAGCTCACAGTTGGTGCCTCCGTACCCCGGCCTGCAGCTGCAGGTGTAGCTGCCCTGCCCCGTGTTGGTGCAGGTGGCCCCGTTGGCACAGGGTTTGTGATTGGTGCAGTAGTTGAGGTCCTGGTCGCAGAAGAGGCCCCCCCAGCCCTCCTGACAGTTACACTGCCACGGCTGGCTGCAGGTCCCGTGCAGGCAGCCCGGGTAGCGCACGCACTCGTTGCAGGAGGGGCCCTGCCAGCCCATCCGACACGTACAGCCCCCAGGGGCCTCGCAGTAACCGTGCTTCTCGCTGCAGTCCGCCGAGCAGATGGCTGCAGAGGAGAAGGAGGGGTGTGTGGTTACAATGGGCACGCCTTCAACACAACACACACTCACAGAGACCCCCCCGTCTGACCCCGGCCCGCTCCAGACTTCACTGTTGGTTAAGAATTAAGCCCAGCAGCTGGCAGGCACACTGCTGAGGAGGAACGCTCTCTTTTATCTGATGGCCCAAACACACACACACACACACTAACACACTCACATCACCTTGAAAAATGTTTCTGAGAAGAATAGGGGCCACCGGGGTCTTTATGTCATTGTGACAGAGAACAAAAGGCAGATGGAGCGGCACAGACGGACTTGAAAAAGGAAAACATCTCTACAGGACCTCAACACGATTAATGAAGGGTTCAGACTCTGAAAAGATTCTTGATGGAGGAGTGTGAACATGAGGTCAAAACAAGCTGAAGAGTAGAAACACTTTTTTAATCCTTTCTTTTAATAAACTGAATCATTGGGATCTTTCTCATCTTGCAAACTTTGGATACATGAAAAAGAAAAGCTGGA
The DNA here is from genome assembly GCA_037902135.1 of Cetoscarus ocellatus. Lineage (NCBI taxonomy): Eukaryota > Metazoa > Chordata > Actinopteri > Labriformes > Labridae > Cetoscarus > Cetoscarus ocellatus. The sequence continues at coordinate 19,265 of JBAMNC010000128.1, read as the reverse complement.
GTGTTTCTTGGTTTGTTGTCAGTGAACTGAATTATGCAAATGATCTGAATTATAGCAAAAATAAATACCCTGATTATGACTTGAAATGATTTTATTGTTTAAGAATTCACATTTTATAACAAATATCCCTAATTTGCAGTGTGAATTACCTTTCTTCTTGCTTTGTCTAAACTGTGCTTTGTTTACGTGACATTTTTACATCAACAATTTGAAGAGTGAAAATGTTTCTGTACTTCCTCCTGTTGTTCCTCTTTATTTCATTATTTTTCAATTTTTCCGACAGTTGTGTCATTTTTATCTATACTTGTTGGTTTTTTGTTTTCATGGCTTATTATTCATCTGATCCTTATTTGTAAGTTCTCTATAAAACTTAAGCTTAAACAAGAAGTCAGTTTCCTTGTTTATGTAAAATTACACATCAATAACATTGAAATTATAATGATTCTGATCTATTGGGGGTGTAACAAAATATTAATTTGCCAATATACTGCATTAATTTGTATCACAATTCAGAACTGATTGTTAAAAGTATAGTATCAATATTGTATTAGTTTATAATTTACATTATCTTTGGACACTTGTTTTGCAGTTCAGACACTCCACCATTTAACTTTCTCTCTCTGTGACATTAACTGTTTTTATTTCTATCAGAAGGGCAGAATATTAAATTTATCTTTGTTGCTTGTTGCAGAGACCATAATGAACACTGATGAAAAACTGTATTTATATGCATTTATCATTATGGGTTTTTAATACTATAGCTTAAAAAAAGAATACTATGTAAAAAGTCATGATATATCGCCTGCTTATTGTGTTGCAGTTTATCAAAATATATTGTATAAATTGTCCAATATCGCATCTTGTAACATTTCATCAGATTTTTTCCAGTACAAACCTTTTCTTCATGCTTTTTTCATCCTAAATTATTTTACTTGTAAGGGGGAAGATGGGTGCAGACTGTCTTTTTCTTAAAGAACAGGGTGCACTGTGGGTTATTTGTCAACTTTACCTTTTTCTATATTAGCTAATATATGTCATACTTCATACAAATATTCCATCTATTCTATATTTTCTATTTCAGGTTGCTTTTATTGCTTCTATCTAAATCTGTTCAAATTATACATACATACTGCAGTTTTAAGAGCCTCTTTCTGATGGTGGTCTTAATTATCTGTGTAATTATTCTTGAACCAAACATCATATCCTCTGCATGTTTAATGCAGATGTAGTCAAACTGAGCAGTGACATCAGTTTTAATTGTGATTCATTTTGTTTTCTCCCACTGTGAAAGCAGTTTGACTTTGTTGTATCTTAAATTACAACTTTGAACCCTTTAAAAAAAACAGTGTGCACTCCACTGTGGTCACTTTTATGCAGTTTAATAATAAAACACAAATCGCTCTCACTTGCTCTCTCTACAGGTGTATTACTGAACTGCACCCATTAAACTAATTTAAGACAGAGACATTGAAAGGTTTGTTTACGCTTCAGTTTCCATCTTATTTCACAGAGATATTTTATGTTTGTAGGTTTTACCTTAAATTTGACGTCGTTAATTATCTTTAACTCTGAGATTTTGCTCTGGCCTGCAACCATGTGAAGGATGCTCTGATGTGGTCATTGGTGTAACCTGCCTGGGGTTTCACATTTTGTCCCAACAGGTGGTTACTGTCCCTGGTCTCATATTCATACTCACGCTCAGAGCAGTAGTTTCCCTTCCAGCCCTCCAGGCAGATTCGGTTTCCCTCCTCGTCGCAGGTGTAGTGTCCCAGAGTGTCGTCCCTCGGTCTGCAGTAATCAGCGCAGCCGTCTCCGAAGTAGTACTCATCACAGAACACGTGATAGGAGTAACGCAGCTCGCTCTGTTCTCCAAAGTGGACGTCCTGGGACCAGTCCTCCCCGATGGCGAGTCTCCTCCGTGTGGCCAGGCGGCTCACCAGGTTGTTTTGGTTGTCTGAAGAGGGAAATAGAGTTTTGAAATACAGTTCATCTTTCCAAAGAAGCTACCTTAGACTTTAGGTCTTAATGATAAGCAAAGGTTTGGACAACCTACCTGTGTATTCAGTGGGAGATTCGGCGTTCCAGGCTTCAATGATCAATGAAAAAGTTCCCTGGAGCAGAAAAAGACGCGTTTAGTGCCTGTCATGTGTGACAACAGTGAGGCATAAAGTCTAAGTGTTTTAGGCACAGAAACGAGTAAAATACCGGGAGGAACAATGGAAATGCACATAGGCAAAGTAGTTCTCTAGTTTAAGATAATGAGACCTGAACGATGCATTAAATTGACGCAGGTGTTCAGTGGGGTTGTACGCACGAAGGCGTCCAGTGCACAAAGTTGACGCAGGGCTTTTACGCATTTAACGTTTCAAACGGACAATATAAAAGTTTTGTCCCCAACAAATTCGATGTAAGCATTGCATGGGTGATTTGTGCAATTTTTCAGCCTTTTTCGCGCAAAAGTCGCCTTTAGTGCCCAGCAAATGTTTTAATAGTAAAACGCAGCGTTAACAGATGTGTCATACACAAAAACAGTGCCTGGCTTGTATGAAAGTGGTGGTGCAAAAAGGTAGAGCGGGGATTCGCGCTTTTTTAAGGTATTTTACGCACAGAAAAAGATGGCTCAATGCAAGGTGCGAGTGTTTTGTTGTGTTTTGTTTTGTTCAGCAATTTACGGTGTTAACGCACCAAATCCACTCTTGTGCCAGGCCAGTGAGAGAAATTTTATTCTAAGATATGCATAAAATAGGATAAGTGCCTGGTATTTGTGATAGAAAGTAAAGGCAGGAGTTTTACGCAATTCACGGTATTTTGCGCACTACAAACGCCTGCATATCAGTAGTTAAAATACTAAAACATAAAGGTAACGCAGGTAATTTAGGCAATTTATGGTGTTTTACGCACGAAAAAATGTTGCGTTTTATTGCCAGGGAAACATAACAATGGTGGGTCACAAAGTTCTTGCAGGTGTTTTACGCACAAAAACAAACTATTTCAGAGCCAGGCAAATGATGGCTTTTCATTCAGTAAACGCGAGCATTTGGGGAAATTTTTACGGTGTTTTACGCACAAAACGCACTTATTGCCAAGCGGCATAACAGTGTTGCAAAGAGTTAGGCAGTTTTTTTACGCACACGTAGATCTAATGTTTCCCAACAAAGATCGCTTAAATTTAACAAGGACACATCAGTTTTCATTCACAAAATCCATCTCTGTCTTTGTTTCTCCTCCCGAAAGGTTAGCGAGAGAGTCCTCTTACCGGCCACTTGAAGTGAAATGGCACCCTGATGGGCGCGCTGCTTGATATCGATGTGTGGTCCGCTCTGATGACGTTGGTGTGCCCGGTGCCAAAGGTGCAGGGTGGCTCAGCTGAGATCACATCCTCCGGGTGTTTCAGACAGATCCTAAAGAAAATGTGACAGTCCCTGTGTCTTCTGCAGATCCGCTGCGCAGTGTGGAAGGAATGAATCTTCAGCTCGAACACACCAGAGGACAAAACCTTCAAAAACAGAAAGTAGACTTTAGACGAGCTGTGCGCAGAAGAAGTTAAAGATCATATTTCCCACTACAGGAAGAAGAAAACTTACCACATGGACTAAAGCAGAAGCCAGGAGGAATCTCAAGTATAAAGGTGCCATTTCTTCTCACAGTTTGATTCCCAGCTTCACGTTGATGTCCGCATAAGACGTGCGTAAAATATTCCCAAAAGGTTTCAAAGAAAACTCAGAAGAAGTTTCATCACTTTGGACCCCGAGCTCCAGTTATTGTCCTTAAATCCCCGTCTTCTTCTTGTCCCTTGTCCCCTCTTCTTCTTTCGTCGTGGGGTCCTCTTGTTTTGTTCTTGGTGCGTAAAGACGCGCAGCTCTTTATACCCTCTGATGCTGCGCGTCACTGCAGAGAGGAGGGGCCGGGGCAGACCTCAGGGGAGCAGACAGATTCAGAGCGCCTGTCTGGGGATTTAGACTGCCCACATTACACCTGGTCTCATTTACTTAAAGGAATATGCATTAGAAGCTGGCGCAGGCCAGATATGTTTATATGAATCTTAACCATCCGGAAAAATGTCAACAATCCTGGATGACTCAGCTGGACCTCCAAGGAAATGAAAGGACAGACAGATTACACAGATGAAGCAAAACTGTTGAGTGTTCAAGGCATATTTTTTTCAATTTTGAGTGATGCCAAAGGAAGATTATTAGATATTCTGCAACAAATAAATCCTAATGGTAGAGTACTGACGACCAGCTTGATAAAGCTGCTTTTCACAATAACTAAAACATTTATTCTCTGAACCAAATGTTTAATCTCTTAAATCCATGTATCAAACACTCTTATGGCAAATCCTGAAGCATTTAACCTAGTCCGGCACAATTAATGAAAAGTATTCACTCTTCTTCCTTAAACTCTAAACACATCATCCTTCTCTAAAACAGATTTTTCACCGTGATGCTTTTGGGAGACAGAATAGTAGACAGAGGGCAGGAGTAAAAAATATAAAGCCTGTGAGTCACAGTTTACACACTTCAGCTAAAAAGTGAAAATGTTAGTTGCTTATGATCAAACTACTTTGAACCATTACAAAGAGCTGTAGTGATTCTAACGCTGATATCAAGGATGGTTGGAGAGATTGTGAAAGTCAATGCAAAATATAAACTGGGAGTAAGATTTAAAAAAAAATGAGCTCAATCCTAAATCAAGTTTCTTTGTAGTTGTAAAATGTAGAATATGACTATTTATTTATTTATTATTCACTTCAGTGTTTTGTGCAACCAAAGTAAGAGTTGTCCTGTTATGCTTTCAGTCATGTCTGTCAAGATGAAGAGATGATTTTAACTGACAGTTACCAAATAAATTTCAATTATGAACAGCACACCTTTTGAGCACATTAAATCAGCATCAACAACAACACAGAACAACCAATGACAACAAAATATGTTGCCGTTTTATTAAATTAAAAAAGTATGTTGTTCCTCTTCAGAGACGGCTGCATGAAACTAAAAGCTCTTTGGTGTCATTGAACTGTAGTTATTCTGTAAAAATACTTCCACAGTTTTTGTTGTGATGGGATCTTTTGTTGTTGTTGTTATTTTGTCTTTTATTGATCTTTTTGATTTACTTTTTGACAAGGATGTATTTTTTTTTTACATTCTTATGATAGTGTTATTTGTGAATTTGATAATATATCTCTATGGAGCAATATATATATATATATATATATATATATATATATATATATATATATATATACATATATATATATTTTATTGCACACATAAACAGACATTGAAGGTTATGGAATAGAAATAAAATATTTTGAGCTTTTACAAAGAGATTGAGATGATTTGTACCTTTAATATTAACCTGCAGCTTTACTAAAAGTGCCAGACCAGCTTTTTGAGATTTGGAAAAAACTTTGCATTTGGCTTATCTTTATATTGAAGTTTTCTTTTAGAGAAGATAGTCAATGCTAAATTTCTTATAAATAATGTACAAAAAGTTAATAAATAAATAAATCCTGTAATTGTCGTTCTTTTTCATTAATCACAGATTAAAGTGTTTTTCATTTTCTCTCAGATTACTCTAAACTATTCAACTCAAGTTACTATGATATTGTTGTTAAAAAAATCTCCCGTGTAAGAACAGATTAGTTTTTCAGTGAAGTGTTTCTTTGGTTCAGCAGCGAACACTGAGGGCCCTGAGGGTCTGCTGCTGAAATCACTCCTGGCTTTGGAGAATTACCACCTTAAAGAATACGCAGTAAAGTTTTTATAACCATGAAACTGTCCTGACAATTGAAATTACTGCAGTCAGCAGGGGTGGGCATCTGGCATCCAGAGGCCTCATGGGGCTCTCCTGCTCACTGTATGCAGCAATGAGGGGATTTCATAGATCAGTAAAGTGTAGAAATGAGAAAAACATGACAAAGTCTAACGTGAAAGGATTTAACTTGAGTTTATGGTTCAACAATACACCCAGACAACATGAAAAATGAACTATTCTGTATTTATATCTGATGGCTGACATTTTGTTCTTTCTATTTGTGCTTTCTGAAAAATATAGGATCTATTTGTCTGACCTCTGTAATAGTCTTATAACACATTGCTAAATGCATTAAAAACAATAAACATGAATAAATGTACATGTTCAAAAGGTAAATGCTTTGTTTGCTGCATTGAAAAACATCATGAATGGTCTTTTATTCCGTCTTTAGTTCATCAAATTGAGCAAATTTCAGTTCTTTGTGTCTATTTGAAATTATTCACAATTTGGAGAGGGTTTGTTCTAATCTTGAGAGATTATTTAAACCAGTAATAGCCAAAGCTGCCTATCCCTGGTCTAAAGAGTGTTAAGATATTATAAAGAATGAACCCTATAGAGAGAGAGGAGACCTGAACCAGTGCACAGCTTCAGATCTTTGGATTTATGTCCATCAGTGAGTGCGCCAGAGGATCAAATCCCTCTGCATGACACCAAACATGAACTTCAGTAAACTTTAAACTCTCTCTGCTGCCCGTAGATCATTGTTCAGAAACTTTTATTCTCCTCTTCATGGTCCTGAACAAAGCTGAGGAGGAAGAGCAGAAGAATAGCAGCAGATCTCCTCTTTCTCTGCCCTCCTCGCTGTAATTGCTCTGACGCGTGTGCGCTGACAAAGAAGCCGCAGCGTTTCCATTGTGCGTCTGTTCAGACCTCTGGAGGGCGAGGAGGTGTGTGTGTGTGTGTGTGTGTGTGTGTGGGGCGGGGGTAGATGCTCCTGTGAGGGTGGGGGTCCTGCAGGGCCCGGGCGATCATGTTGCTTTTGTCTGGACCTCATGCGAACAGCTGTATGTTAATCAACGGCACATGGTCGGCCGCGCGAGGCTGCAGAGACGACTATTGTCTCCCCGAAGCGTCACCCCCAGCGCGCGAACACACACGCGCGCACGCAGTTAAGCCCTCATCGATCAGGAGGGCTGCTGCACCTGTCAGCAGAGTAAACACACCTTAACTTTATTGACACCCACAGAGCTGACAGACCCTCACCTCTTCACAATCAGAGGCTTTGGAGTTATTGGCCGAGGCTGTTTGGAGATTAAAGACCCAACTGATCAATGGATTTGGCATTATTGATTCTATTTTGTTTTTTTCTTTCATGGTGATTTCAGCTGTGAAATAATCAATTTGTATCTCTGCTAAGGATAGACCATAGATTAAATTGTAAAAATACATTGATATGATTTAAATGAAAGACACGGTTGTCATTTTAGTTTAATCTGATGTTGATTTGAAAAATAATGGATGTTATGCTCAATAAAAATGATTGATGAAGAAATGTTTTGCCTTATATCCATTATCTATATTATTCTATCAGGGAGCATGTGTGTTTTTGCTAAACACAAAAGGATTTTATCAACATTGCCTAATTTTTTTAATGTGAAATAATGAGTTTTGCATGAAAACTGCTGAATAATATCAAACTGCACAAACTTAACGGCAACATTTCTAAACAACAATTTTATTTATACAGCACATTTCATTAGGGAGAAAAGTTAGAATGACTCTAAGGGCCCATGACTGTCATGGGCCCTTAAAAACATGATATGATATGATGATCAGTATTTTTTAACATATCAATTTATTCACCATTTGTCACAGGTCTCTTAACAGCTACTCTCTCTTCACATAAATATACCAGGGTTTTCTTGTTTGTAAATGAAAAAAGAATATTCAGGCATCTTTAACATGGCTTAACTCCCTTAAAATTGTTATCTTTTAAAAAAAAAAGGCCTTTCGAATACTCATTATATTTCGTTTATTCTTTATGTTGTGCCAAATAACATGTTAAAATGCTTGAGTTTTGACTCCTTTACAGGGTTCAGGCCCTGTCCACACAGAGATGAATATGTTTTCGGTTTTTAAAACACAGCATTGTTTCAGTTAATGAGTCCATCCACATGAAATCACTGAAAACACTGTAGTATATATAAGCATATATAAGTATATGTATAAGTGGCGCTGTACTGCTGCTGCAGACGTGTACTAAAACCAGAGAAGAAGACGTATAGATTGTGCACACATCATGAGAAATGTCAACAGGAGACCGTAGAGTAATTACTTATATGACAAATAAAAACATTTGAAATGCTTTAAGTAGCCCACAGCTCTGCTGTTCAAAGCTTATTTGTGTCTTCGACCAGATAACATGTCTGTAATGATTGTAATGAAGTGGCCCATTAAAAAATATATACTGTGAATAAAACATTTATTCATCTGTTATTTATACATTCTTGGTTTGAGAAACTTCAGAGCTGGTTTGGATTTGGGCCCAATCTCACGTCTTTTCATGGTGCCCAAAGCTTCTGGCAGCGCTCCTGCAAACTTTAACGAGAGCTGTTTCTGTGCTGTGGTTTGTTCTGGATCCAGACATTTCAGATCCACTGACACGTGAAAAGAAGGGACCCTTACTCCTCACTAGATCGACACTTTCCCACATGCTGAAATTTTAGAATATGGATCAACCTGAAATAAAAGCAGTGATAACACCAATGCAGTGCATCATGACAAAGTGAAAGCCTTCTAAAAGCACAATAATATGTATTTCTAATGTTTATTAAAATCTTAGCAGCACTGCTAATGTTTTTTAGCAGCACTGCTAATGTTTTTTAGCAGCACTGCTAATGTTTTTAGCAGCGCAAGACAAGCAGCACACCGGCTGCTCTGCGTGTAGAGAGAGAGGAGAGAGAAGCTGCACAGAAGAGAACAACATCCACCGGACTGTGGGGAATTTTGCTTTACATGAAAGGAATCATGTCTGAAAAAGGGTCTACAAAAATCAATTTATGGACATTTTAAACGGATTCAGGCACAAAATGGTGCCTCACTGCCAGACGACTGCAAACATCACAAACCCGCTGGATTAACCAGATTCGTGTCTCTCATCAGGCAGATCATCTTATGAAGTTTTAAGCTGAAATGATAGCTTTCTGTTGGGGAATGGTCGCTTTTGTCTGGCCTAACAAACTTTATTTTTTAATGTTTTGCCAGCTTAAGTTAAGAAATGACACTGACTTTGCTAAAAAAAAAAAAAAAAAAAAAAAAAAAGATAATAAAGATAAAGATTTCAGTTTAGGTTTTCATTATCAGGCACCATTTTCCAATCTTTTATTGTTTAAAGTTGGTGAGCCTGTCTGACTTCTTGTCTAATTTTTCCACATTTAGCAAACAGGAGTGGCAGCCAGCCTGGTTTTCTGCTGTAGTCCATGTGTCTCAGGATTCATTATGACGTCCATTCAGAGATGGTCTTCTGCTCACTTATCGGAAAAGAGCCAATGGCCAAGAGCGTGGCCTTGCTGGACTGAGCTGTTCATTTACTCTCCATTTTCTTTTAAAGGTTCTGCCCTTTCCATTCACTTTCTACTGGATGTTGCCCAGATGGACTTTAATACATCCCATGGATATACAAAACAGTCCATCTGGCATGTCAGGTTATCACACTATGACTTAAATCCCTCCAGAAAAATCACAAATCTACCAAAAAAGAGGACAGAAAGCCATCAAGGACTAAAAATGACTGAACTCTTAACAAAGGGGGCAGGGAGTCAGACAGGGACCCTCTGAGAAACTGTAGAGCTGTATCAAAACCCTGCTGTCTGTCTCCAGCAGCATGTGCGTCTGCTTATCTGCATGTTTATGGTGGTGCATGTGGGTGGAGCTGAGGGGTCTCATTCATATTGTAATGAGGAGGACGCGTGCCTGCAGAGGGGCCCCCTGACACACTTCTCTGCTGAACAACAAGAACAAACGAGGGAGGAGACGTCACAGTTGTTTGTCTAAGACTTAAACTGCTGAGGAGACGATTTCTGAGCTTCAGTCCTCGAGGTCTGTATGATATGATTTATGTGTCAACCCAGGAGGACAATTTTCACAAAACTGGGACCAAAGACATGCAGGGAAACCTGAAATAGGATAAATCTGCCACTCTTTGCAACATGTTGACTTGTTTAGACCTTCTGTTGAAGCATTCTTTGAAAGAGGAAGTGTTTTACTGAAGTTTTGTCTAATTTCTGAACATAAAAATATTAAATAGAAAAACAGGTGAGAAAAACTGGTCTGAAGTATTTATCACCTGTAATATTTTTGGGTATTAACAAATGCAACCCTTGAAACAGGCTCCATTGACTCTGTTATGAAATTACCAAACCAGAATACACCCTTCAACATTCACTCACTGGCCACTTTATTAGGTACACTGTTCAAGTGTTCTCTAACACAGATCGCTATGGCAGCAACTCAATGCATTTAGGCATGTAAACATGGTCAAGACAACCTGTTGAAGTCCAAACTGAGCATCAGAATGAAGTAGAAAGGTTATTTAAGTTAGGAGTGTTTCAAAAACTGATGATGTACAATAGTTGTCACACACCTCAGGTGGGATGTCGGTGGTGCAGTTGGATAGTGCCCTTGGTCAACAATTGGGAGGTTGCAGGTTCAAGCTCAGCTCCGGGCGACACATGGTGGTGTGTCCTTGGGCAAAACACTTAACCCCAAGTTTCTCCCACTGCTGCGTCAGTGGCGTGTAAATGGGTATGAAAGGGCATGAATGTGTTAGTTGATACTGATGGATAACTGACATAGAAACTCTGAACCATCAGTGAGTGAATGGGTGTGAATGGGTAATTGTAACCTGTGGTGTAAAGCAGCTTGAGTAGTCAAAACACTAGAAAAGCACTATATAAGCTCAAGTCCAAGTCCATTTACAAAGTAGTCTTTAAATATCAAGTGAGCAGCATTTCTTAAAATCAGAGGAGAATGTCCAGAGTGGTTCATGATGATAGATAGAAAATCAAGAGTAGCTCAAAAAAGCACTTGTTACATTAAGGTGAGCAGATCACCATCTCTGAATTGACAGTATGTCCAATCTTGAGACAGATGGGTTGCAGCAGCAGAAGATCACACTTGGTGCCACGCCTGTTAGATAAGAACAGAAAAACGAGACAACAATTCAGACTGGCTCACCAACTTTGAAGAATAAAAGATTGAAAAATGGTGCCTGTTAAAGCAGCACTATGTAGTTTTTCCACCTAATATAATATTTCTAGAGTCATTGTGATGGTACATCACCTTACAACAGGTTGAATGACACCTCTGTCATAGTCTGAGGGGGTCTGTATCACCTTCAATGACACTAAGTAAATTCGATGTGGATGGTAGGAACACTTCCACACTAAAAAACTACAAATTTTTACTGCTTTGATTGCTTTACGGCATACGTCACTTCCCCTCTTTCCCGATTCGTTTAAAAGATGGAAGTCGAGGTGAAAGCTAAATGTATCGAAAGCTAAACCAGCGCTAAAGTCCTGTGGAGGGCAGCAATACACCTTAGTTGCTTCTAGTCTGCAGGAAATTAAAAGAAGAAGAAGAAGAAGAAAGCTAAACATAGAGTTGTTATCATGGCGGAAGCAGTGAAAAACCCAAAGAAAAGAAATGTTTTATCGGAGGAGACGAAAAAAGAAAGCAGGAGAGTAACAAGCTAAATGCCTGGACGAGGATAAACACTGGCCGGCGTTCACTCGCTGGAGTGAGCTGGAAGACGAGGAGGGATGTCCGATGTCCTGTTATTGTAATTTTTCTGTTATTGTACATGATGATTTATTCAAAAAGAAACGTGATCAGACTGTACCTTATCAGTCCACATGGTTTATTTGTCTCTCGGGACGTCCTGTCGGCTCGCCCCTCCTTCCTCTGTATGTCTACAAATGCACGTTGGTGTGAGGCGCTCTGTTTTACAACAGTGCATATACACTCAACTTTCATGAAAGCTTAAAATTGCTGGCATTTGATACATTTTTATAACCTTGCAGAGCAGATGGACCTGCCTGTTGCCCTCAGTCCTCTACTGTGCGCCATTTTAGAGAGGGAAAGTGACTCATCTTCAACAGCAAGTACCCCTCCCAAAGATGGCTACCATGTTGGTCCATCGCACCCATAGTAGTTTCTACATACACATATCTATGACCTCTTTTCATCTACAGCAGGTGCGGAGTGGAGTATGTTTTTTTGATGCTGTGCTCTGGCTCTCGCGGCCCTACAACCAGCCTGACCCACCGGTAATCGTCCAGTTCTCCAGATTAGCCACTCCAGGCCGGGGTGTATCCACACAAGTTCGTAACCATATAGTCATTTCATCCACACAGATACAGCATTTCAGGTGCCCAAAAACACACACTTTTGAAAGTGGGTCAGAGAGTGGATAAATCAGAAAGCGCCAGCCCACGTTTCTACGTAGAATATGAGCATGGATAGTTTGAGAAACAATGACGCCAAAGCCCTGCCTCTCCCTTAAACCGCAGGTGTGAACCTGTACAGCATCAGGAACAATGGAGGAATGCTACTGAGCTTGTTTTGGCTTAAAAAGCAAAATCTTCCGCTCCTCAAAGACCACCGTGAGCAACAAGAGGACACAGAGAACAGCAGACACCAGTGCTCCATGTCTTCTTCTTTTGGTTTGGTGTATGTCTGCAGCAGCGTTACAGCGCCACTTACAGGCCTGGCAATGTACTACAGTGTTTTCGTGTGGACGGACACATTTACTGAAATAATACTGTCTTTGCAGGGGTCGTTAATTCAAAAACATGCTCATCTCCAGGTGGACAGTGTCTTGATTTCTGCGGCAACATTCAGCTTGGTGCAAACATCATGAAAACACCATCCTGACATTTCAGGATGGTGGGGGCACACTTTTGGCCCCTTTGTTCATTTTTCAAACCCCACAGTCTGCCTCAGTATTGTTGCTGACCATGTCCATCCCTTTATCATCTTGTGTACCATCTTCTGATGGATACTTCCAGCAGGATTATGACACAAGCTCAGATCATCTCAAACAGGTTTCTTGAACACCTTTGGGATGGAGATGTTCATCATGGGTGCACAGCTGACAAATCTGCAGCAACAGTGCGAGACTATCAAGTCAACATGGACCAAAATCTCTGGTGAATGGTCACAGCACTTTGTTAAATCTATGACATGAAGGATTACAGCAGTTCTGAGGCAAAAAGGGGTAAAACTGGATATTAGGTGCAACTAATAAAGTGCCATGTGAGTGTATAAGATCTTTAACACCAAGAAATGTATGCAACTATTTTTGTTTCTCACAACTTAAGTCTGAAATTTGTCATGACAAAACCCATATCAAGTCCCTCACACCTGAAGTTTCAAACTCGCACACAAAATTTGTGCCATGGCTTTATAAATTAATTGTTTTAGAACTTTTTAGATCAAATTTTAAAGGTTATTAATTGTATTTAAGGTGAGCTTATTGTGGGAGCTGATGAGAAAAGTCATGAACTTATCTCAAATTAAATGGTCCTCACCTTTAAAGACTTCAAAATGTTCACACTTGAACTTTTTTTACACTTGATAATATCATGGATACAGTGATGATCAAACTTAATATTATACCATTTTTCTACCGATTAAGGCTTTTCACGTTAGCATGTTTAGCCTGGATTGTTCATGTATGATGCGTGTAGGGTATCACTGTATTTAGGAGCTGTTTCAGCCTCTCAAACATCTGCTCTGTGGAGATCTTCACTCCACACATGTTGAGGTACCATCTTAAGACCAGCTGTGTCCATCAGTCAAACATCATCGAGGAGCTAAACTGTCGTACGCTTTGAGAAGAATGAGCCTCCAGACAACTGGAGGAACAGGCAGCTGTCAGAAAGACTCAAAATAAAGAGAGAGAAGAATTTATTTGTTTACATAGGCTGAGTAAAAGCTTTATCTTCTCTCTCTAATATTGTATTTTTCTGCTGCACTAACAATAATGATAGTGTTCAGCAGAGTCTCCTAATCTTTATTATTGAGTCTTACAGCAGAAGGAGCAAAAGGCTAAGACCACGTTCATAAGAATAAGACTTTCTTTAGAGGAAATTTCTCAACCAGGGGCCAAATCGCATTTAAGGTTAAATTCAATTCCACTCCGTTACACCATTATTTTACAATAACTGATCCAGCACTCAAGGCCCCTCATGAGGGGAAAGGTCTCTGGGGCCTTGCTGTTTCAACAAATTCAGAAAATGTGAGGGGTGGGTCCTCTCTTACAGTTTTAAATGTATGATTGTAACCTTCAATCCTTCAACTATAAACACAACCCCCTCAAATTATGGCACCCTAAACAGGTTTATCAGGAATGACTTCATATTTGATCTGTTTTACTGAAATCCGCTTCTCAGCCTGTATCAGCCAATATTTAACCATGGGAATGAACATAATAGAGTCAAGACCAGTGATAAATCTGTAAATAGAAAGATCAGTGAGCTCTGAGAGAGAGAGAAGTCCAACATGTCTCACCTACCCCATGTGGCAGTCAGCAGTTTTGGTAGAAGGGGCAGATCTCACTTTAAAGGCTAAAAAACACTAATAATCTGTTTGTATGTTTGTTTGTCTGTTTGTTAAGATCACACAAAAACTACTGGACAGATTTTGCCGAAATTGTCAGGAGATGTTGGTAATGGTCCAACTTGAGAATGATTAGATTTTGGTGGTGATCCAGACAACCACCATTAGTAAACGATTGTTTTTGCTCAATAACTGTCGAACTAAAAATGATATCAACATGATTCTTAAGTGTGGGTTTTCAGGGTCAAGGAATCATATTATGATGGTAACTTTATCATGAAACTATTGCTTATAGATGAAACCGCAATATGTGAGCTACCTTGGTGGAGGTTTGTGCTCTCAGAGTGCTTTCCAGTTATTTAATAAATTTGAGAAGTTGAAAATTTTCCTCGATTTGGGTAGCAGCTTGATATAAAGGGGGGATAGTGGGTCCTTAAGCCAAACAATGGACTTTTTAGTTTTTGACTGCATTTGATGTTCTGTATCAAGGCATTAAAGTCATAAAAACAGCTCTAAAGAGACACCAGTAAGAGCTGCTGCTGCTTCACGCTGTGATTTTGGACTCTTAAATTTGTGCTTTGAATTGCAAATGGAAAAATTAGCATAATGCATAATTTATCATGATTATTTCTGGAAATAAAGCAATTAGTCATGCTTTAAAAAACTGAGGAATGGACAGCCCTATTTTATGATTTGACTTATTTCCCTGTTCTCTGTTTGCCTTGCCTGTTCTGCTTAAACACTTGATGATCTATGTGTGTGTGCTCAGGCGTGTGTGTGCTGTACATCATACCTCTTACACTCTACATCCTTCAAGTCACACTCACACATGGCCCCTACATCGTCTTTACTTTGAGAGGGTTGGAGGCTCAGATGTCCATCTCCAGTACCTGCTCTCTCTGTGGACACAAGTGTTTGAGTGTCTTTGTGTTGGAGAGCAGATGGACGCTGCACTCTCATCTGTATGACCTGCAGGAGTGTGACACGAGCGTGCCACGGGGCATGGGAACCAGAGAGGAGTCATGTCATCCCCCCTCCGGACCTCACATTACTCCGAGTGTTCAGCATCTGCCTCCTCCTGGCCCGCAGCAGCTTGGAGATCTTCTCCCTGAGGACCAGAGGAGGAGGGGAGGCCGCTGTGGAGCTGATGACCCTGCAGGCCCTCGGGGGAGAAGTTGGCCTGCTGCGTCCTCCTCTGCAGCTCTGTCCTGCTGCTGTCTGAGCGGGGGACAAAAGGAGGAGAGGAGGGCTGTCTGCTGGGTGTGATGCTCAGTGTGTGGAACCTCATATATATGCAAGTCATTTGGTTGATTGGTCTGTCTAATTAAGATGCTGAAGGGAACCAAAAAGCACACAGCTCATTCTCATTAAGTAAATTTATGTGCTGAGACAAAGACGCTGATGTGTCTGGAGCAGATTTATCAGGCAAATTACAGCTGAACAAAAACACCATCAGGAACACTGTAGTCTGAATCTTTCATTACTGTCCGTCAGAGGGGACAAGTCAGTGATTGAGAACATTTTCATCTGGTTTTGTTTCCTTGGGCCATCTGTGGACACTTAGCAAGTCTACTGTATATTTATGGACCTCATGTAGTCCACTACAGTCCAGCTGCTCTACAGTAACAAACACACTGAACCACAGACGCTACTGATTATGTCTTTTTACATGCTGTGAAAAAGACATTCAAGAACCATTATGGGCCAATTATGTTAAGTTTTTTGCAGGTCAACTTTTTAATATGTCAAGAACACAAGAATAACGGGAAAAGCACTCAGAGAGCGCAGACCTCCAACAAGCAGCTCAGTTCCAGCAGTGGCTTTTCCACAACCCCTGTAAAAGATACAATCCTGGATCACCAGATCCAGATTAGAGCCAGGATCCAGACCAAACTCAGCACATACATGGAGGTTGTTATCCTATATGAACACAACAAGTTTTGGGAACATCACTTAATGTTTTGATTTTATATGAATTATTGAATGTCCCCAATGGGATTTCCCTTTATAAAGTTCAATGTTTTTTTGGGGTGTCATCTGGATCGGATCCAGATGAAATTTACCTTGATGATAAAGACATGGACCCCATATCATACTGGAAAACTGGAAGTGAATCTATTAAAAAATGGCAGAGATATGATTTTTTTTTAAAAATTGCCCAATGTTAGGGAACACTCCAACATTTTTGTTGTTTTCGTGTCTTGCCTCACTCCAGAGTCCATGACAAGCAGGTAGACACCATTCTTTTGACTGTGCGTCCAGTAACAAGGAAGAGACGAACAACGTTCCCTGACCGCTAGGTAGCTTAGCTCAAACACTGGGGTTCAAAAATTGTATAAAAATGCTAATCTTAGTCTAAAAATAGATAAAGTAACATCATGTGGTCAATAAAAAAATACAACAAGCACAATGGACCATCTAGAGTTATCTGATTACTGTAGCCAGAGGCAGGCTAAGGCGCTACCCATATACTCCAAGTGACTGAGCTAAGCTAATTAGCAGTGAGCACACTTTGTCCATCTCTTCTTTGTTACTGGATGCACAGTCACCAGAACAGTGTCCCAAATCTCTGCCAAAGCATTTCCAACATTGTTGAGCAAGTTCTTGTCAAAAAACTGGAAAACTGCCTGTATCACATTGTTAACAAATACTTGAAAATGTTTCTGTAGTCACATTTGCATTTATATCATCACTAAAACCGAATGACTTTACCCTTGTGCAATGACCTAACCTTGCGCGGAAGCTAGATCTGTCTGATTCAATGTCTGTAATCATGCAGATCCATCTTGCCAAGCTCCAATGTACTGTGAGCAGCCCAAAGCGGCACGGCCAAATCAGCATCACTGAAGCAGGAAGAGGTGGAGCTACGAGGGAGATGACAGCAGGAAGTGACTGCTTTTACAGCGATTAGGATAGATGCTAACAGATGCTTCAGTAGCAGTTTTATCAGATCTGGACAGCATTCCTGTATTTGATGATAAACAAGGAACACTGAAAGCACTTCTCAATAGAAAGGATATATTTTGCTCCACTTCTGACATTTTTTGGCATGAGTTTGTTCTACAAATTGGCTGATGTTTTGTATTTTACACCACAGCAGGAGCGCGCTGCAACAACATGACGTGATTGGACTGTAATGAATGTGATTGACAGAATGATTGTCCAATCACCTGTCCATATGCTTTTAGACGTTCTGTCCATTCCGAAAGACTTTCTATGTGCTGTTGCCCAGATAGAAGTATATTGAGCAGTTCATCTGGTGGTTCAGGTTAGCCAACAACATTTCTTCTTTCACATCTACATGGTTTGGTTCTCGTTTACCTTCAAACTCTTCAGTCTGATCTGCACCAAAATGGCAATGGGTTTGTGCCTAGTGTGAAAGCATTATCTTATAAGGTCTGGACCCTTGTCCCATGAAAGGAACTTTCCACATGCTAACCATGTGCCATAACTTTTTCTAAAATAAAATGAGCCACGGAAGCAAATGGGGAGCGGAGGAGACCAAACGTCTGACTGAAATTTGGTCTGACGACTTCATTTGAAGCCAACTCGAAAAGACTCATAAGAATTCCAGTTGTCTTCAGAGAGAACAACAGAGAGGGGATACACTTACATTCCCTTCTCCCAACACACCGTTGCCACAGGTGCAAGATTGCATGCAGCTATGACCACTTTTTCTGTCAACGACAATAAAGTTTCTTCATGGTAAGAAAGCTCATACCGTAGAATCAGATTACTCTGCTGTGTTGCTGGAAGTTCCAACAAAGCACCTGTAATATTATCACAGTGGCAGCAGCATGAATCTTTTATTCATCCTGTATGTAAACACAGATGAGCTACACGTTCATTTACAACCTGCTGACGTCAGATGTTCGCATGCTAACATGCTAATCAATATAAAGTATGGAGACATGCAGCCATCGGAGCTGATGATGATAAGACGTTGGTCTGTCATGAAAACTAAGTTTGTCGGCTTGTAAAATTTCAACTCAAAACCAAAGCCAACCGGACCAAACTTAAACAAAGTAACAACAATGCAAACAAAAAACAGAATTTTGAGTTTGAAAATGAAAATGTGGGAAACTGCCACTGTTAAACAAAAACAACAAACAAAAAAAGAGGATATCCATCCAGATTTGGATCACCACTAAAATCTTATCACTTCTTCCTTGTGCTGTAAACAAAGTTCCCTGAAAATGTCTTGTTTTCATTTGATGTCACGTCCTTATTTATGTTTTACCCTCTCTTAGGCCTATTTCATTTACTAATTCATTTCTTTTACTTATTTATATTTAATAATGTTATTCACTACTCTCATTTCCATTTATTCTATTGTTGGCTATTATAATATTTGATTAAATAATTATAAGACTGCATATTCATTTTATAAATTTTAATGACATTAATATTTCTACATAACTAAGTCTGATTTTAATGTTCTTTATTATGCCGTATACATATTCTTAGAAACTTGTTGCTTACATGTCAATCACTTTACACAGCTTTCTCGAACATTTACTGGTTAATTTCCCCTAAATGTTTCAGTTTAAGGTTCCAACGTGCTTTTAACTCTGTTCAGCTATTCTCTCGCTATACTCACTTTTTTAAATTTGTTTTATTTCTTATTGTCTTCAGACTGTTTTGCTCCTCCTGGCTATGTGGCTATGTTCTTGGTCTTAAGGATTAAATTTTTTCTACTTATTATTATTACTACTACTTTTATTATTTATTTCTATTATTATTATTATTATTATTATCATTATTATTATTATTATTATTAATATGTATATGCTTGTGTGTGTATATATGTGTGTGTGCGTGTTTGTATAGATATACACTGTATATATATATATATGTATATATATATATATATATATACATATACATAT
>JBAMNC010000172.1:0-145142 GCA_037902135.1 Cetoscarus ocellatus | reverse complement strand
ACAAATTATGATGAAATTTTCAGGCAATTTTAGTCATGGCAAAACGAAGAAGTGAGCACTTCTCGTTTATTGTGCATTCGGTTTTTGTTTTGCATATCTTATCAAATTGCTAAAGGCTTAAAATGGTAAGCAAGCTTAGAGTTTCTCCCTGAAATATCTTGGTTGATATTTGATATGTTTCAACACAATTACAGGCATAACTGAGTATTTACACTGTTGACTAACAAATACAAAATAGCAGAATATTATAGGGGTACTGGTAGAATATACCCCTGGCATGATAAACAAGGCATGGTCACCAGACCTCTTTGTTTTTACAGGGAGCTTTATCGTAGGTATGAAGCATTGATGGACACAAGTTTGTTAAGTAGAATTATTCAGGCAGGCATGTGTGTGTCGGACTGCAGGTTGTAACTGAAGACGTTTTTGTGATGCATTGTGTGTAATCACACTGTAAAACTGGAACACCTGTTAAACATTTGTGCTAATGCCTTGCCTCGGGGCAACTTATTGTAGGTACTCTGCAGGTAAAATAACATTTGAAAATGAAATGTACTTAATGTAGATAATTACATATCACCAAAACTGGGCTGACATTTCTTCTGGTACAATCCTCTCCCCCTGCCTTCCATCTCTCAGGCTTTTCCTGTTATTTTATGGTGTCTTGACCATGAAAATAAAAATATTTTTTGTTTCATAGTTATTTTTCCCTTAAAAACAAATGCTACACAACCCCTTTTTTTCATTTTTTAATATGCTCCATAAAAGCAAATCTCATTACTAAAAGATACACAGACTGCAATTCAATTTACTTTCTCTTTTTTCTCTTGGAAAATTCTGTTATGACTCTATGCCTAAAAGAATTAGAAGTCTCTGGCATGTTATTTGATTGTTGAGGGTTAAAACACACTCAAGTTTAAAATAAAAGCATGTATTGTACGTTACAAAGGAGCCCATTTGAGTTTTTTCTCTCTCTGTTATGTCATACATACATTAAACCATTAAGCGGTGCAGGTGGGTCTTTCTTATTGTTCACACTGCTATTACAGGAGAAGTGCACTTGAGGGTATTTAGAGCTGCTGAAAGCAAACCAGAAGGAGAACCTTCACACTCACGCCACGTCACGCTATCGCCACACGTAGCAGATAGAGGTCAAAACAGCAGAAATAACCCTCACTGAGTGGGACTGTAAAACCCCTTCATTAATGTTCTGTTATTTTTGAATTATTAGAGATCATTAGCTTATTTGTTTCCTCTGAAGAGTGCCTTTAGCTCTCACAGGTATCAGGAGAAGTACAACTGTTTCATTTTACGTGTGAGGATGCAACATTAAAGAAGTGAGAGAGCAGGTTGAGCAGATACTTTCACTGCTGCTTTGTCTGTCTGCAGGACCAAACAGAAACCGCACATACGCACAAGCTGACTTATAGACGTGACCATGGGGTGGGGGGAAGAGGAGGAGGGTGATGTGTTGTGTTTTCTTTTAAATTAAGTGCCTGCACATTTCTTTAAATCCTGCTCATTATGATTAATGTGGGCATAAATACGTGCCTCGCAGTCACAGCAGTAATGTGTCAATTTTTATACCTTAGTGAAGAAAATTAACTCAGAAGTAATGAATGTTTGCTTCAGGCACTCGCTGATAAACTCAACAAATGAACAGGTTCTGTCTGTAATGTCCTTGTGAGTCATTTCATGCATGCATCAGCGTATATTGTAATTTACAGCACCTCTCAGTGACTTTCAATCACAAGTGTAAAGCCACAAATGTACAAAAACATGCCTGTCCTTAGACGAAAGCCTGCCCACACAGAATCAAAGACAACAGCATATCAGCCACTTTCTGCGGCACCACAGATACCATATTGGTGCATGATCTGCTCATTTTAATGTAGGTCAGAAGTTACAGAGCTGCTGGTGTGAATGACACAAGGCCACCGAGTGAGGAGGAGGCTGCTCACTGCAGCAAGTGCTGGCCTGATTTTTTTCAGAAAATAGTCCATTTGTAAGAATGTTTTTTTTTTTTTTTCTTAACTCAAAGTTGGGGATCCAAGGGTAGCACACAGTTTGACACAAACCATTGTTGCCTGACATAACCTCAAGTTCTTGTTTTTTAGGACATAGGGGATTTGAGGACCTGACTGAGGCTTACAGCAGAAAGTGCTTTCCTGCTTTTTGCAGAAATAGTCAGTTTATGAGAACTAAAGAGTCCGCCTCTATTTGTTACATGCAAAACATTACAAAAGAAATCATGCAATAAGCCAAGGGTCTACAACCACTGGGCCCTGGAGCTGCACTGTGGTGTGCAGAGATATTAATGATCATTTAGTTTCTCCCTCTCTTGGCTAACACAGTCTACACTGTTTTATCCTGACAAATATCTGAATTCTCTCACATCCGTCTGAGTGGCTTTCTGTCAAGGGCTTACGCACACAATACTTGTTCCTGTTACAGCTGTGATGACCAAAAGAGGAAGACCCGAGATACAGTCACTGTTTCACTTTGTGTTAGAGAAGTCATCCAGCTGTCATGAGTGTAGCTGTAAACATATATGTCTTTAGAGGTGCAATAAAGCATAGATATACTGATTAACTGTGATATTTTGCAGTCTGAAACTATCAATATTTCATATATTTCATAGTAGTTTGGGGCATTTGTTCTGTACTGTAGTTAAGCCTCCAGTTTGCAACAGGCATTCAGCCATTTGCCTCTCCATACCTCTATTATATTTGTTGTTATTACAATTGTTATGGGAACAGACAAGTAAGTTCATACATGTTGCAGGGACTATACTTTATATAAATACCACTTTAACATTGTGGGTTCTTAGTGCTCTGAAAACATTATTAAGTGATAAAAGTGGCATATCACCCCTGTTTATAGTTTGCTAATATGTTTGATATATAATGATATATCCTGATATAATGTATCATCACCTCTAACCTTTTGCCAGATTATTTCCATCACACACCCTTATTTGATATGTATAACAGGCACATGAAACGTTTCGTGCTGTATACAACTGCCTGATGGGCAGGAAAATGGTTAAAAATCCTTGTGCATTTCTCTTTTTCCTAATTCATCAGGATATGAAAATGTCCTCATCAAATATGACTTAAATGAAAAAATGTGCTATCGTAGACACAGTCACATTCAACTGAAAGTCACTACTTAACATGGTCAGTGGTTGAAGTTTCGCCGGCCTTTATTCCATTCAGTGTCTCAGAGAAAAAAGCTAATTGCTCCTGATCGATTTTGTATTATGGTCAGTTATGGTTTTTCATGTACATAATGCATGTTTTTGAACGCCATTTATATTTATTTCTGTGTTGTTAGCAGAAAATGGCCAAATAATGAACAATCAGATTGGTAGAAAATTGAAAAAAATCATATGATATAAATGAGTCAAGGAAAACAGCCTACAGATTGACTGATGGAGACCGTGTGCACTCTGAAAGTCAACAAGAGACGGGAGTTTATTTCTCCAATGATGATAGCAATTTGTTTCCACTATGATCATAATGGACACAGGCTCAAACAGAGAAGCCTTTCCCGGCTGCTGCACCCTCAAGTCATGAGCAACATTTATTTAGAGTAACTGCAAACTGCTTCTGGAGATTCACTCCCATAAAGAGTGATTTTCAGCTGACAAATGGGGAAGAGCGTTGGTAAGGTTCTGCAGCCATTTCATGGACATTCAGCTACATTACAGAGTAGAACAGAGAGAGTGAGAGAGAGGAGGTCAGTGCTTCTTTCCCTTAATGTATAAAAAGTGGAGTAAAGGATCCATTAGCTGATCTCCTTTAGTGTTTCTCACAGAATGGTGCTTTACTCGGGCAGCCGAGGTGTTGGCAGAGTACTTTTCATTTTAGGTTGTACTAATATGACTTTTTTATATATGTTGATTGACCTTTAATCACCTTACTTTCCGTAGTAAGTGTCAAACTGGTCAGACAACACCTCTGAACACAAGGCCCCTTCCCATTTAAAATGACTGAAAGTACCTCACCTCAGTCAGTGCATTCAAAGGGGAACACAATAGTGCTGATACAAAAAATGTTCAGTGGCCAATTTGATCATGCAGTTTCCATGTATTGAGGCTCTCAACTTGTGTGTGTGGCCTGTGTCTGATTCTTTTTGGCTATTATCTGTCTCCCCACTATCAATAAAAGCAAAAGGCAAAAAAAGGCCTGAAAAAGGATGACTGGACCCCTTTGATGTAACTACTATTAGTGTATTTGAGTCAGTAAAACTGATTCAATGTAGGTTAAAATGTTCTGCATTATTGCAAGTGCTTAAAAAAGCTTATCATTAGGCAGAATGCGGAGAACTTAAAGTGGTCACAGAGCACAAACCTCTGCCAAGACATTTCTGACACTATTGCCCTTCCTAGACCCACATCCAGATTAGATTTACCACCAAAATCTAACCACTTCTTTTTTATGCCATGACCAAAAGTTTCATAAAAATCCATTCAGAATTCATTTCAATTATCTTGCAGACAGACAAATATCAGCAAAAATGTCGAAGGCGGTCAAAACTGTAGCGAAACTATACAGAAACTATATTATATGAAGGCCAAAGTTCTGATACAGAACTAGCTGTGGGCCAAATAAAAGTGGCCACACTGTTACGTATTGTGGGGCACTCTCAATGAGGAAAAAAATATATACATAAACAAAAATAGCAACTATAAAGCTTCAAAAGAGGATTATACAAACATCTATATAAATGAAGCATGAATGTATTACAATTGCTATTGTTTCCAAATGTAGTTTTTACTAATGCTATATATTATATTTTGATGCCTCATAAAAGATGTTTAGAAATACAATCATAGTAAATTACGTTCTTTAATGACTTAAAAAAACAAAGCATGTACCTACAATCTAAGGCTAATAGAAATATTTATCACCTAGCCTAATTTGTGCGTTTTTTGGAGAGGGGAAATGATTTGTGGGTCGCAGTGAGTGTGAAGTGAAGGGCCGCATGTGGCCCCCGGGCCACCAGTTGCCCACCCCTGGTTTAGACACTAGTGGGAGTCAGATTCCCCCTCTCTCACACTGCTTCTTGCAGTTGGCATCACATAAGGTAAACAAAAGTACATTATTGACGTAAATGCTGTGGTTGCTGTAAAAATACACCGAGTATCATGCATGTGTGGGGAATAGTAAATTCTCCCAATCCTTCAGACTGGCTGACATATGTGACAGTGGAGTAAATGTGAACTGTATCCACATATAATAGATGCAGTCATGAAGCTGAGGGTCAGTTCCTTTCCCCATCACACACACACACACACAGGGCGGTCACAAAGGGACAGCTGCTCTTCCTGTCACATCTATGAGGCTTTTATAGAGTCAGCAAAGACACACATGCACTCTCACATTCAGGCCTTGAATCTCTCTGCACGTCCATCCTATCACACAGACACACTCTAACACACACACACGGCCTGCCACAAGGTGTATTTTCACACACACGGGAAGTGGCAGTGCTCTGCTGGCACACAGTGTCGATGTCATGGCGAATAACATGTCAAACAATAGCCAAAAGAGTTAGGTACTTTCTCTTTGCTGAGGCAGAGCAGCACGTAGATTCTGCTTAAACAATAGAGCATGTATTTAAAAGTGTATACTGTAAAACTGTAGTCATGGCAGATGTGTTTGTCTCATTCAAAGTAAAAAAAATGACTCTGTGCACTAACAATGCACAACATATTCCCAATTAAGATTTTATTTCAAGATACAAAAAGCAGAAACATATGGCCTGGATTACTTCTGATGAGTAAAACTGCTTCTAATGCAGGAAGGAAAGATTAACTTGGAATACAAATTGTTATTAATATCATATCAGTATTGGCAGATGCTTCAAAAACTGATCGACAGATATGAAAATTTCTGCAGGTATTTGCTGCCAATATTATAGCCATACACTGTATATTAGGGCTGCTTGATTATGGCAGAAATCATAATTGCAGTTCCCTTAATATATATTGAGATCACCATTATGAAACAATTACTTACTCATTTTAAAAATGCACCACATACTTGAATTGATATTTTTTTCAACATTAAACAATAGGCAATACATAGAAATATACTTGTAAAATTAAAAATACCTCAAAATGATGCTAATAATACAAATAATAAAAAAAAAAAGGTTGAACATGTCATGTGGCACAATAATCTTTTAACCGCTGTTACTCAAGTTTCATAACTGTGGAATGCTGTAATTGTAATCTTGATTTAAATTTGATTACCTGCCAAGCTCTACAGTGCATATCAGCATCAGATTGAGATTTTGCATTTTAGTTTTATTTTAAAGTATGAGATAAGAAAATAGGGTCAGTTTTCTGTCAGCAGGACGGTAAATCACTGTGTGAAGCTCTCAAAGGTTCAGATGAAGCTTGGCCTCACTGCTACTAATAAAAATAAATTTGACATACAGTGTATAAAGAAGGTGTAATACCAAAAAACATGTTTCACTCATTTCCATGTAAAAATACAGTATTTGCTAAATTAGGATGGGAAGTATTAACAAAATAATCCAATGTGTTGTATCTCTATTACCTGTTGAGTCTTGAAATAAGATGACTATATTCAAATTAGTACCATGCATTTTGAGTCATTTAATACATCACTATGGAGGAATCTGGCTGCTGAAGATCTCTGAATATAAACTATGAACTACATATAATGTTGTTACCTGCCTACTACAAGAAAAGTACATTTGTTGATATCAGAGGGTTGTATTGTGCATTGCATGAAGGTCAGAATATCTGAGCAGCGTATTGGATATGTGGAAGACCTCTCTGGTTCAGAATTCCTACAAGAGGGGGGTCAGCCAAGCTTCACTTACCCAGAGTTTAACCGGGATGTGATGTAAATCCTAGCTCCAACATCTGAGTTCTGAGGTTAATGGGAGGCCCCATCAGGCCTGGCAAAGACTTGGTGAGGAACCAGAGAGCCAAGTATGTCAGCTGACAAAGTAAAGTCATATTATTGGAATTTGTGCAGATGTAACTCTGCTACTGTCTACAGCTGGTTATTTGTAAACTCTTTGCTTGTGGAATAGGTGTGGTTGTTACAATAGGTTTGAAGGTTCTAAACTGATAAAACTAATCTATGGTTTGACAACCAAGGGGTAACCTTTCTGGAGTAAAGAGGAATTATTGATTAAGTTGTATGCATGCCAGGAACATAACTCTGGTCAGATGACCTTCTGCAACACAGACAATGATACAGCATAACAATGCTTTGAAATCCGTTATGAGTAATATCTGCAGGAATGCACTCTCTACCATTGAACTGTTGCTTTTCACCCTTCTTCTTTCCAGGTCTCACTCTGTTTTTCTTTTCAAAGCTTCATCTGTCACCATCCTCCTCCATTTCTTTGCCTTAGTGATCATATGAAACAGTGCCAAGACGAACTAACAGCTGTTTCAGACTATGTTGGCTGTGACACATGGCAATTTACAGTTTGGCTTGCTTATCATGAAGTTAGGGCTTTAAGACTGCTGGCATAAGTGCCATATCTCACACTGAGAGTCTAGAGCCTTGGTTCCCAACCTGAGGTCCAGGCTAAGTCTCTGGGCAGGCAAGAGGATCTTCAAGCTTAAAGATTGTCAAAATTGGTTTACATACTAATATTATTTAAAGCAGTGTTAACACACTTCTAGCTTTAAGATTTGGTTGCTTAATTTTCTTTATTTTTTTCATTGAAGACAAATAAAATTGGTGTTTATTTTGCACAGCATTAAATCTTTTTGTGTGTGTAGGTCTGGGGGAGGCTCAACCCTTCTTTGGTACAGTGACGGGGGGCTCAGAGGAAAACAGTTCAGGAACCACAGTCCACTGAACTGATTTTTTTTTTTTTGCCCCATTTCCTGTTATTTGTGCTCTTTCCAAGTTTTATCAAAGCTGTATTTTTCTGTCTTGAAATCAGACTTTAACCACACTTGTTAGTGGAGTGTTGCTTGTATTAAATGTACTGAGGTATTTTGACTACAAAAGGATAAAAACTCTCTAAAATGTGAGTTTTTGCAGTGTGCCAGCTTATGGTTGTGCTATTTATTACAAGAGGAAGTCAGGTTTTAATATGGACAAAACTATACAGGGAGCTTTTCTGAGCGTAGTTCCTCTTTGCATTTGCGAAAGGGGTTGGCTCACTGGTCTTACTTCCAAAAAAAGGAGCTAAAATGATCAAATACAATGTCTGCATCTGCTGATTTCTGTGGCATTTAGATTTGCTGCTCCATCTGCAGTGACTTCTCTGACTCTTGATATGATAGCAGCTCAATCTCTTTGTACAACCTTGCATAACCAACAAAAATGAACTGAAACCAGAGCAGACGACACTAAAGTCACATGAAAGGTGACCTCAACCAGACAGCAAGACACAAGAAGCCAGACAGACTCCGATATAAATCATAACAAATCACCTCTAGTTTGTCTGCATGTGCATCCTCGATGGTCCAAGAGTGGACAAGGGAGTAACCGAACAATGAATAATTAACGTTCTGGTAACCCTCGCCCCCTTTTCACCCAGTCTTATGAATAATTCATTTGGATGGAGACTAATATTCAATATTTTTATGAAGGACACATTTTGAGGAGAGCAGCTGTCCTTCAAAAGTGTGTTTGATAGTGTGGTGATGAAGTTTAATCCTGCTGCAGAACCGAGAGTCGAGGTTTGACCTCCATATACGACCATAACAACAGAGCCATACAGCAGAGCCAATGCAGACAAAGACTGCATTTTACTGGATCTCGCAGTTGATTGGTCCATTTCTGGGATGAGGCATTCAACATTTCCACTACTTAAAATATTTTCCCCCCTCAGACCTTTTGAAGCTTATCAAGCTCCCTCTTTGAAATAGGGACGTGAGATTGGCAACACACTTTTTATCCGACATTTTTGGAGAGGAAAACATGTTGTTTGGCTCACTTTTAAAGAGCTAATTAGCATAATTGTGCTGTAACATAAGAGACAAGAGAAAAATAAGATGAGACAGGTTTTAATTATCTGTGTTTTGATGCTGCAGCTGTCATTTCTGAAGAAAATAAGCTCAAATAACTTCTTAAAATTATGTTACTGCTGATCTGCCATCCATCAGCATTACATTGAAGTGCTATTAAAACACCACTTGGGCTACATCAAAAAGAGCTTCTACTAAAACCAGTTTGGTAGTGTAATTTGTGTGCAATCATTTAGGCTAAAATATGTGGAGGATTGCATGAACTACAAGGAAAGTTTGTCGCAAAAAAAAAGTTTTTTTAAATTTCAGTACATTTCTAGTAAATATCAAACAATGTTGTTAATTTTTTCAATACTACAGTAACAAATTAAAAAATCTTGGGCCATCAGTTGAAATGTTTTTGGTGTTTGATTACCATAGAAATCCATTTTACAACATAAAGGTGACAGAGCAAATAATCAAGGCACCATTTAATTAAAAAAAAGCAATAAACACAATATTCAATAAATATATCCCTATCAGTACAAAATGTGTAAGAAATGTACTTGTGTATAAGATTAATAAAAATTTTGGATCAGTGCTAGAACCAGAAGCTGGACATTGCAGAAACAAAGGGCCCTTAAAAAATACCATATGGTATAAAGCACAGTAATACGTACACAATGGCTACATGATAGTATGTCTTTGGACAAGGGCTACATAAAAACTGCCAATGTTTAATGATTGCATCACCAAAATCAAGAGAAAGAACACCATAATAAAGTGCCAAAAGACATGTGAAAAGTATGGCTGAAGTGCAGTGGCTTTATCATACCCTGGCGTAGGCCAAAGGCAGCCATAACAAGTAGCCAAGATCATTAGCAGCATTTGAAATTGCTAAAGATCAAAAGCATAATTATATAGCCACCAGAGCAAGTAGCAGCATAACTGGGTAACCAGGACCAGTAGCTGGGTGGTTGGGTAAGTAGTGATAGTAACATTATAACTTGACCATGTCTAAAAGTAGCATTAAAGGATAACCAGAAGCAATAGCTGTACAATAAGCTGACCATAACCAGTCCCTTCATTGTAATGTAAACTAATTCAATACCAGCAAGACAAGTTAACTAAAAGCAATAGCTACCTTATGTCATAACTAGAACTGACTGCATTATAATGAGATAACCAAAATAGGCAGCTGCACTAGAAGAAAATCAAAATTAATGCAGCAAGGTAAGCCGACCAAAAGCCAAACCAACACATTGTGAAACAAAGCAAAGCAGTGGTATTTACTGTAAGATGATGGCATGTTACAGCATTTCAAAATGGACCTGCATCCTGTGACTTCAAACCAAACAATGTCAGACATTCTGTCATCGAAATGTCTGTATAAAAACTGTGCAGTCTGACAGTAGCTCATCTCATCATGTGAAGAGAGTGTGTAGAGACACCCCTACTGCCTATGTATTTGCTTAGTTCTCACAAAAGGCCAGAGCTTTTGGTTGAAAATATTAGACCATCATACAGCAGAAAAGCAGATAATTAGCATAATTAAAATTAGACTGTAGCACAGGAGAAGATTAGGTCTTTGTCCCTGTAAAATACCACTCATGGTAGAATATTTTATAAAGATTATTCAAAAAACAGCTCTTTTTCCTTCCCCCTGACAGTTATCCTCTTTTCCTAATGGAGCACCAGGTGCCTGGGTTCAGGTTTATGTGTCTTTGGGGGCCAATAGCTTGGACTGACGTTTGCAAACTGTTCCAATGAAAAAGAGAGATAAAACACTTTACAAAGAAGGGAGCGAGTGCTGCAGTAGCATCCACTAAGCAGCCTCTGGACTCAGCCCAATTCACTGTCCGCAGTGTGCTGAAAAAAGGGCTGGGCGGGCAGAGAAAACCGAGGATACTGAGAGCGAGTGTTGGACATTAAAATTAACCCATTTTCTGAATCCAGTCCAGACACATTAATACACATTTAGTTTCTTAAAAGCATCTCAGGTTGGTGTCACATATGCTGCAGCAGATCAGGGAGGCAACCTGATCTAAGCTGTAACAGGATCAATAAGGAGAGTGAGACTGAGCTCGGCTTTAAATTTCCCAAAATCAATCACTGTTAGGAGTTGATTTAGAGTTTGTGGTTAAGAATTGGCAGGGTGGCTTTTAACTATACAGATAGACAGTGACACCATACAGCAGCTGACCTCTAGACTGGGAGGCAGGACTTTTAAAAGACTTTTTAAAGAGAGATCTGAGCAGTTTCCTCACTCTGTTAATATGCGTGCTACTGCATGAAGGCTCAAGGGTTGTTACTCTGAAGTACTCCTATAAACTTTTGCATAATCTGATGCACACTGCATGGTGGTGCAGCAGGAAGTGCTGGTGCCTCAAAGGAAGAGGGGTGCTAGATTGTCTCCCTGGTCAGATGGGGGCTGCACATGTTTTCTGCAGGTACTTAGGTTTCCTCACACAGATCAAGAACATACTTGTTAGGCCAGTTGGTGACTCTAAATTGCCCTGAGGTGTGAGGGTGTGTATTCTCTATCTTTATAGCCCCATTCATGCCCTTGTGGCATTTCACCACATATGTGAACTGGTGGGAGATTGAATGGAGAAGGTACAAATTAACCCACCCTTTGTGTCATCCCCTGAGGAAGAATCAGAGGTGTAATGTTGATGAGAGTGGGACAACCAGACTCAGCAGGTAAAGGTAGTGCTGTGAGTGTGTGTGTCTGCCTATGTGTGTATGTGAAACATGAGCCATATCACACTCTTGCATGCCTCCAAAGCTTTATTGTACTTTAAGTTGACACTGTTGTGACAAGCTTGTGAAATCCATGCTAAAATCTCAAAGTGTAATGATGACAGAGCTAACCTGACACCCCAGATGGACCATTCAGTATATTTCACTAGTCCATCTTGGCAACAGCCCATAGAAAGTGTTTTGGAATGGGCAGAACCTTTCAGAAGCATATCCAGCAGGTGATTGGACAATCGTCTTGCCAATGACATTCATTACAGGGCAATGTAGCAGGCAGGCACTGCTGGCACAATGTAAAATACAAAATGTAGGTCGCTTCTTAAAACAAACTCTCATTAAAATACTGGATGTCGGAAGTGGAGCGAAAATTTCTATTTCCTCGAGAAATGCTTTCAGTATTATTTGCGGTCCAGATCTATTAAAACTGATGCTGAAGCTGTTAGCATTGATGCTTTTCTCTCCACAAGCTGTCACTTCCTGCTGTCATTTGTAGCTCCCACTTCTTCCTGCTTTAATGGATGCTGATTGGACTGTGCTGCTTCAGGCGGAGCTCGGTCGTTGTAGATTGGAGCTTGGCAAAATGGAGCTGCCTGATTACAGGCAGTAAATCAGGTGTATCCAGCTGCACTGCAAGGTTAGGCAGGAGAAGAATAAATATAAAGCTATATTTACCTTGTTTTAGAAAATAAGTATGTCTACAGAGGTAGACTACGTCACAGACAGAGACAATTTCTTTACACTTTCAAACCTGAAATAACTCTTTTTTTTTTATATTTATTTAGATAGAGGACAGTGCACATTAATGAACATAGGCATCTAAATGTGCCAGATTATAGCCACAGAATAATTTCCATCCGTAGTCCCCAGCAGGTTGATGTAATGCATTTGTACAGGTATGTACAATCTTAAAATACATAAAGTCCATGAAACAACGATAACAGGCAGCAGCAAGAAGACAGATAAACAAAACATGAAAATTACATTGAATTACAGGACTAAGATACAACATCACAAATGACATGCTCAAGACAAACCATAACAAAGAGACCCTTAGGGTTAAAGTGCATGAGCTGGTAGCACACCAGATAGTTTTGGGTCCATCATCTTCCTGAAACCCCAAAACATAAGAAAAATCTCTCCTCTCCCGCTTTTACTTGTTTTATCTTTCAAGACAGTTAAAAAATTTCTCCTAATGTTGTCACGAGGGGATAAGCCACCCTCCCTACATGGGAGACACTCCTTAACCAGGTGTTTGTTCAGCCCACAGGCAACTCCAGTGGAAATAACATTTATAGGCATGTCTGTGTGACCACAGTAAACACTGGAGCACAGCACAGGAAAGCATATTACACTTCTCAAGAGGGATGTAGTCAGACACAGCTCATTGGGATTTAATGAAAAGAGCAGGGCTGAAACAGAGGGGTTTATAGGCATGCTTAAGTCTAATGTCAAGTTTGGTTTGAAGGCAAGAAACTTTTGAAAAAAAAATATGTTGCAGGATGAGTGACAACTTGTTGAATAGAATTAAATGTATGACCTGAAGATGGAACTGACCTATTCTCAATCACATTTTATTATGGATGATTATTCTGTTGATAAATCAAACCTTATGTAGCACTGAAGCTAAGTATATGTCAGCCTCTGTCTGTGTGCTCATTCACATTCATCGTCTGCTGTAGGTGTGGAAGTGTGGAGTACAAACGATGACGACACCCATCCTCTCAGGGTTCAGAAGTCAGTCATCTCTTCCTGTTTCACAGGACGCAGACTTGCATGAGCAGCACACAAAATAAGTCGAGCACCCACCACTTCCCCAAAACGCTGTGTGTTTGATAGCTCTGTCCTCTGACTTCACTTTGTGTCCTGACAGCACTCACCAGAGGCCCATTAACCTTGTGCTAGATTTTACATGGAAGTGAGGCACATTTATTATTGTCAGTTATGACAAAAATCCACTCTGAGCTTTGCTGGTGCAGAAAAATAGAAATAATACCCAAGCAACAAGATAAAACAGATCTAATCCTTAAAGCAGATAAGATGATGCTGCCGGACTATCTAATTTCGCATTTCGCTTTTAGCTGTGAGGAATTCAGCCCGACCTGATGCTGTCATCATTTCTGATTGACACAGGAGCTCAGCACACAAAGAGATTGATTTTTCAGCACTAAAATAAAGTCTAGTTTATCCGCAGCATGTGAGCACAATACTGAAATCATTACTGTCCACTGGCTGCTAACAGAGTTTTAAGCTCTCAGATGCAGGATTAAACACTGCTGCCTACATGCATTATTGACGTTCTCGGGGAGGGAGACCAGCGCTGCAACCACGAGGGGATCTGTGTAGGGCAGCATCATCCGGGCTTCCTCACTGATTACTCCAAATTAAAAAAAAAAAAAATCCTGGAGAGCATGAGCTGCTGGTGTGGGTCATCCATGATGCGTTCTGTGGCCGTGGAGACAAAAACAACACTGCATCTCACAGTTATTATTTATTACCACTGCATTCAATGGCTCCATGGCTGCATAGTTCATTACTATTTTACACTCTGTCACACCCTTTTCATGCATCTAGATTGAATATCTATCATCTACTATCAAAATTACGTACAAATGTAGTGCTTAAAAAGTGGTTAATTTATATTTGATTGATAGGAAACATGTTGTCAATAACAAAGGTAATACAAGTAATTTGATTTTTGTTTATGTAACATTGTTAGTAAGTTAGACAGTTATTGAGCAAAAATGATTGTTCCCTAATGGCGATTATCTGGATCACCACCAAAATCTAATCATTTTTAAGTTGGACTATTACCAACATCTCCTGAAAAGGAGCAAAAAACATCCAGTAGTTTTTGTGTAATCTTGCTAACAAACAAACAAACAAACAAACAAACGGCAGCAAAAACATAACCTCAAAAAAATTGTAATGCATCACTTTTTCTCTACCTTGTGCAGGCCTTAAAATTAGGCTTATTGCCATAGTATCCTGGTATTTGGCGCAATTCATGGCTGTCAAAATCAATATTTTTTTTCATGTATTAAATTCTAACATTCCAACATTTGCTTTTGGTTCTACAGAAATAAAACCCATTGCTTTTTAAGTCCACATGGTGGTGCCATTTGCAGGTGAGGTTTAAATCTGTTTCCTGGACTTAGTCTGAATTTTTAAAGGGAAGTAAGAGATTGACATGACACTCAGGGTTCGTAGGGACTGACGCATGAGAATAAAATATGGCTCACCTCACTTAGCACCACCCAGAGAAAGCCAAGGCCAACAACAGCAAAGCTAATGCTAGGCTAACCCCACTGAAAAACTTGCTAACACTTAACATGCTTAGCTTGTCAACACTGCCTCTGTTTCTAAGAGATCTAGGACAATAGTGCAATCCATTACTAACTTCATGTGCGAAGATTTAAGGTCTAACCATGTTGTGGAAAACAAGGGCTTTTTCTTACATGTTGCTGGAGCCCAGGTGTGTGCCTCCATCTCTGAATTACTTCCTCAGCACAGCAGTACCAAAGCTCTACAGAGCAGTGAGGCTAAAAGGTGAAGAGCAGGTTGCATTTACTTGCTATGGATAATGGACATCAGTCAGTGAGTTCTTCTCCTGTTTTTAGTAAAACTGACTGAACTGCATTAATATACTGAGATATGTTTCCTATTAGATGTAGTAGATTTTTTTTCTTTTTGGATGTAAATGCAGTCGAAAAAGGTCATTAATCTCAATATATACCAGTGTTTAGGATCACAATACTCAGCAAACTCTAAAATATTATGAATTAACCAAAACTGGACTCAAGTATTGTGATAATATCATATCCAGGAGCCACTGATGATTCCCGGCCCTAATATATGCATTTATCATAGAAAATATATTGCAATGTAGCCACCAATTTCATTCAGGTTCAGGTAGCACTGTCTGCAAATGATAGAAAATGTAGCTGTGGTTATCCATCAGTCTGATTAGTCAGTTATTCTCTATAGTAGGTAAATCAGCTTCAGTAACAGTGTTTGAAAGTTAGAGAAATGTCTGATTTGGGCTGTCCTTTAGGTTGTTAAGGTGCATAAAACACATGACAGCATCAGTAAATCATTATCAAAGATCATCAGTGTTTGAGTTCTGCCAAAACTGAGCAAATACATTTTTTGCATTTTCCTGTGAAAAGGCATTTAATACAAAGTGTTTAAGTGTTTCCTGCCAACCAGTCAAGTGTCTGTGAAGTTGTGGCTTACAGAGCATCAGAGGCCAAAGATGATTTCCATTAGATGTTTTGTGTGGTGTACCGACTGTATGTATATAAATGTACGGCACAGCTACATCCACTGCGGTTATATAAAAGTGAAGCTGTAATATTCCCTGTGATGGGTGCTGACATGTTGTGCTCAGAGCTAGAGTTGGGAAATCGACTTTAGTGTGCTTTATGATGTTTCACCCCTTCTGGTCACCAGAGCACTGTTTTATCTTCCAAAAAAACAACAACCACAAAGAACCCTTGGGTTAGGGATGGAAGAAAATATTTTAAAAAATGCAGTATTACAGTATTATTCATATATTTCGTTGTTCATTAATTCTATGAACTCAGGACATTTTTGTCATATTTTGCAGCCTCTCCTTCTAGTTGGCAGCAGACATTCAGTGTCATGAATTCCTTATATTTCTGTCACTAAGACATGTATGTAATATTATGGGCTCTTAATGCTATGATTAACAGTGGTTTTAAAGTTTGATTTTAAACTTTGATCAATTCCCTCTTGGTGAACACAGAATATTAAGAGCTTATAGCAGTAAGGGGGGGGTGACATAACAAAGCTGCTAACACTCTGTGTAAGGGATAGGCAAGTCTGGTGACAATGAGGGCCCAAATAATGTTGTTCTGATGTTCAGTGGGCAAAACCTCAAACTGAAACACAGTCTCAAAAAGATAATCAAATAATGCAGAGGAATAAATATTATTGTTTTGGGGCAGAAACCTTAGATCTACATTTTTCATGATCAATATTTTTCTACAAATGAGTGCTCTTGGTCATCCTCTATAGGTGAAAGAGTTTTTCTAAACCAAGTAAAATAATAAAAAAAAACCATTTCAAATCATGACAATACATTATTCATTTAAAAAATACAGTGATATTTTGTTTTCCCGAAAGAAAGATATTTAAAAGATGTGAGATTTCTACCTGACAACAAATAGGTAAAGCTTTTATCAGAAGCTACGGTGGCCGAATAAAAAGACAATTTTTCTATGTGATGTAGATATGTATTTTTTTACATAAGAAAAACAAAATCACAGAAGGAAAAAGAATTTATGGTGGCCAACATTAATGTTTTAAGGCAAAAATTAAAACTGAAATTAATCAGCTATTTTTTTTCTGTGCATTGATCTAGATCTAGTGCATTGATTCATATGAGACCTTCACAAAACATTACAACAAATTATATCTACAAATTTGCATAAAAAAAGACATTTACGTGGTATAAAGATTATTATGGAAATGTTGCTATTTTATCATGTTGTAATGTAGTTTGTTTTTGTACACGGTGTTGTAGGGGCACCTCAGACTTAAGGTCTTGACAGATTGTCATCTTCATGTTTGCACCTTTTGGAAACTGACTGGTGGGCCTCATTTAGTGAGGAGGCGGCCACATGTAGCCCCCCTGGCCACCAGTTGCACCCTCCCCTCCACTCTTGTGAATTATGAAACTGTTTCAAAATACAGTGTCATTTTTTAATGTCAGGGAGTTATTAATCAAGTTATAGACTACTGTAAGCTTTGTTTTGATGCCTTGTTTTGCAAATAAAAAAAACAAAGTATGTAATAGGCTGCACCCTGCACCAGCCGTCCCCATCAAACTCAAGGTCCCCGTGCAGTGCCACTGTTCTGGAAACAGAAAGATAAAGCATCTTCAGAGCTAAAACCATGCATGTTCATAATCTGAGTACAATCAGCTCTATTGAAAGCCTCTGGAAAAACCTCCCGTTGCTGTTTATCATCTCAAACCTTTGTAATATCCTTAACTTCTTTTTTTATTACCACTCAGTGAGCTGCACCATTACAAAAATCATCCTTTTACGATTAGATCAGGGTTGTGTTTTATCCCGACAGATGTAGCTCAGACGTCTGCAGGGTCAGAAATATTCTGGGAAAACATCAAGCACGTATTAATTATTTATATGTTGTTTCTGGGGAAGCATTTATTCTGGTGGATCAAGTGGTAGACTTGTTGTTTATAGGACAATGCTTCTCTGCTTGTGTGTGTGGGGATGTAAAAAATGACATGTAGATCATCGGGCTAATGCAAAGAGCAGGAAATATACTGAGGATACAGCAAGCTCTTAGATAAATTGAGCAGAAAGCTGAAGGGTAGCGACCATTTTAGTTCCTCTTTACTTTGTACTTCTGTGTAAGGTGCCTAACACACTTCTGTATAGTTGGAA
Organism: Cetoscarus ocellatus; assembly: GCA_037902135.1. NCBI lineage: Eukaryota > Metazoa > Chordata > Actinopteri > Labriformes > Labridae > Cetoscarus > Cetoscarus ocellatus. The sequence continues at coordinate 126,989 of JBAMNC010000172.1, read as the reverse complement.
AACAGACAGAGAGAGATTTGATGTTAGCCCACTTTTATATATCTTTAACCAGTCTAACTCAAAGGATTTGATTAAAGACATCACATATCATTCATGGTAAGAAAAAGACTACTATACTTTAAATTTGATTTTGCTGCATTGAATCTTGAATCTGCTCCACAGGGAGTTTTACCAGTCCAAAGCAGTACAATTGTCTTTACTAATGAGGTTTTAGTGATTAAAACATACTCTTGCTGTCATTGAATCATCAAATGTAACAGGAATTATTTCTATCTAAAATGTGAACTAAGACTTTTCTGCTATCATGCCGATCCTCTCTTGATCTTACACTCACCAAGCAGCAGCAATAACAGGCATTTGAATGATTTAATATGAAAATCAGTGCCCTCCCTGATGCTCTGGTTTGCTATGATGGGTCTTTTACATACCTTTAATTCAGTCTGTGTCTGTTTTCAGATTAAAACTCCTTAAAGGAACTTTGATTACTGATAGAATTGAAATGCTTTTAAAGTCGTGTTGATGTAAATCAAACAGCTCAGCCTGTGAAAAAGTTCCAGCCAGTAAGAAACTGCTTTAATGCCTCTAGTGAAGGCTCAGTTTTCTTTGGACACAAGCACTTTATAGTTGTAGTGCCATAAAACTGACGTTTTACAGTTTATCCTCACCAAAAAGCAGATTGAAGATACATAAAAGTTACAAATAAAACATTGAGAGCCCAACAGGATACATTAAAATTCATCAATGTCGGCAGTGCTGTTGGTTTCCTTCCATGAAACTTTTGACCAAATCAAAGTGCAAAAATCATTTGTAATCAGCACAATACAATATTCATTCATTCAGTCGTAGAGCTTTTTTTCATTTCTTGAAAAGAAGCAAGTTTCAGGGTTGTTGTTATTATTTGATAATGTTTACCATGGGCAGTATAAATCTTCAGCTGATGGTATAGAAGAGTTTGGAGATGTAACGTCAGATTTTTAATGAAGACAAAGACAAGATGTTACAGAAACTGGTATCAGATCACTGAGTATAAACACATTCAGGTGTTGATGAATATGAACTCCACTTTCTCTGTCCACTGGTTTTTACCTTAAAGAAATATCAAGTCATTTAATTCAAGCAAATCATCAATAAAATAAAAAATAAATATCTTAAAAGATGAGGCTCTGAGGACAGCAGATCATGTTTCTGAGCTTGTAGCCATCCAATGACATTGGCCGACTTTTGACGATCTATTTAAAAATAGTGAAGGCCATAGATTTTTACAATAAAAATAAAATCAGTATGACTTCTGTTGACCAGTTATCAACATTATTCTCACATATATCGCATGACATGAAGGTATCCGACCTGTTTGTGTCCACATTGAAAATAAACGTGAGGAAACAACAGTTAAACAGGTGCTAAAACTGTATGCTCAGAGAAAGCCCGAGTACATTGATCTCATTTTATTCTTGTTTGCATGTGAACCATAATAGAGTCAAAGTTACATTCTAAGTGTTTTTTAATTTGTAACATGCAGGTTATGTCTTAGGCCTAGCATCCTGTCAGTATAAAGGGACTGTATTTTTGTCTGTTTAGTTTATTTGACAACACGTCTGAGATGAGACAAGATTTCTCCTTAATTTTTATGATCAAAATCTAAGGAATAGAGCTTTATGATCATAGTCTAATGTGAGCAACCAGCTAAATCATGAGTTTTATGTTGGGTTTGTTGTCATTGTTGCCTTTTAGAAGATGAAGGTCACTGAGATGAACACATTTAGCTGAGGCTGAGTTTAAAGTGGATTTATTACATAGTAAGAGGAGTTACAGTCAAGCTCTGGTGGACTAGATTCCTCAGTTAGAGAGGGTGGCTCCAGACCAGTTACTATGGAAACAAGGAGTGATTCATGAGTTGGGGGTCTTCAGAAGCTCAGGAATATCTGATTGTGTTGAGGGTGGTGAGTGATAAGTGTCCAAGTTCAGCCTGCGCTGTGTGTTGGTGGGGAGCAGGAGTGTTTTCTGGCCGATCCTGGGAGTTCAGTTTGTTGTTGGAACAACATGAAGGCAATCTGTGTTTCTCCAAAAAGAACCTGCTGCCAATAATGCTGCACTCCCACTCCAGGACAGGGTGGAAAACTGATTGCTTACACTTACCAAGACATTGTTAAGCATGCAGATGATTACAGATATACAAACATCATTTGTGCCCACAAGCATGAGCTGGGTTTTGATGTCGGCAGCTGTGCCACCAAACAGACAGGCACAGAGACCGCTCTGTGGTAACCAGCGTTTGAGAGGAATATTCACGGTCATGTCCTCATGGGGAAGTCAGAGAGATAACAAACTGTAATGGCACCAGAAAGGTGAAGCTATGACTATAAATGATCTTTGACGTGGAACAATAAACATGAGCAACGTTCATAAGATTTTAAAACGTGATTTTTGACATTTAAGGCCAGAAAGTCTAATTTTTACTTTGAGATATATTATATTTGAGATGGCACTTAAATTAACACTAGGGATGGGGATCGAAACCCAATTTCAGTTTATAATCGATAACAACTTCCTTCAGGTATTGCTTTTGATATCATATCTTTTTGCTCATCAATTCTTTCCATTGCAAATTAGAGAGATCACACTCTCCTCAGAGGCAGTCGGCAGAAATAGTGACAAAGAAGTCAAAATCATCACAGAAGGTAGGCAAAATTGGGGCTAAATTTTGGACAAAAAGATGCTAATGGCACAACTTAAAGCAAGTGGAAACACCAGCAACTTGCAGAATCATTAATCCAGCACAGCATTGAATATTAGATGTGTCATTTGTTTGACATTTTTACCATTGAAAGCCTATGTAGGGCAACTTTTTCCACAAAGAAAATCAGCAAGAATCAATCAAGGAATCCTTAGTGGCATTGGTATCAGTAAAATCCTATCAATTCCCATCCCTAGTGAACACTGTCCTCGTCAGATCTGTTACTTCAAAAATGTTAGTTTTCTCTTCAGACCTTGTGAATCTTTCACCTTTTACTAAAGATTTCCATGAAGAGTAACAATACCAGTTTGGCTGTATTTTTGGATGCCCTGCTTCAGCGCTCGGCATCCCTGGGATGGCAGTAGCTCCACCCGAAAGGACTTGGATTGAAGACTACAGGTTGGCCAGTTCAAGTCCCCATCAAACCATGTTTGGAAGTTGGTTTTTGTAATAAAAGAGCAGGGTAAAGAATTCAATTTCTCCAACATCACTCTTGCACTGCAACCATAAAAGAGTTCTCAGCATTCTTTTCCTCTTTGGGAAGAGCAATTCACCTTGATATTCTATTGATCCACTAACATCCAACACTTTGGCTTGTTATATGTTTAAAATCTCACTTTAACAAATCTTTATTTGAAGCAGTAAAGAAGAAAAATGATTATACCATGCCTGTGTTGATTGCCCTTTGTTCTGCAGTGCAAGGATGATGTTAATCTGTTAGTCTCTCCCAGCTCAGATCTTAAAAATGTCACAAAAAATCTTCAGCTTGATTTAAAAAAAAGTGTGTAGTAACCCTGATTAACAACACAATATAACTCTGCCAGGGTTCACTGTGTACCTAACCCCTCCTGTGGGTGGGATATACCCACAATTGTAGTGCATTTATTTTAAGGTCATGTATTAATCATTGCAGGCACAAATTTCATATAAACTACTACAGAAAGAATCCATAAATACAAAAAAATGACCTAAAGTAGTTGTAAACAGTAATCTTCATCTATACATTTGTTTCACACTGGATTCAAATAGAAATAAACTCTGCAGAAGGCTAAGAGTGCATATCAGGAACAACTCAGCAAGAAACCATGGACAGCTGACTTACTTTAATTACGTGAAAGCCAACAATACAGGGATGTTAACACATAACGTTGGCTTTAAAATGACACATTTTCCAGTATTTGAATGGTTCAAAGTTTCAGTACCAAAGTTTTGATTGAACATGCAGATCTTCTGTGATATTTAAACAAGAAACAGCTGTAATAAGCAGAGGGGGAGCCATGTTTTGTTGGCATAGATACAAGAAATTTGCTGTTGTACACTATTGTATCTGTATTTTGTCACATTTTTAGTATTCCATTTATCCATGCTAAAAGTAAATTAGCAGGACAGCAAGGGATTATTTTGGGGACTATGCTGTTCTGTTTTGTTTTATTCCAAAACTGTTCCCTGTTTTATTTTCAAGCGAAAAGAGGGAAAAGCAATTTAAACTACCCAAAGGCAAAATGTCTCTTAATACAGTCAGCTCACAGCATTCATACGCATTTCATATTTTACCTTCAAACAGCTGTAATTATTGAATTTTTTTTGGGTAGACAAACTGAATTTTCTTTTTCTTAAGGTTACATTTTAAGATATATAGATGATTTTTAAAATCTATTTTCTTTTTTATTGAGATTGAACATAAACTGTTATCATATGTCAGCGTGTTAAATTAGTCAATAACTTCATCATGCCAATTTCAACTCTGATTTGAACATGGATTGATGTTTTTGACCAACTGGACTCGTGCTTTTCATGGCTGTTTCGAGCAGATTATGAGGTTTTTTTTTTCCTGCAGCAGAGTTGAATTGTTAAGAGTACTGAAGAGTTTGTAGTTTCAGTTTCCTCAAGTTGCCAGATTAACGATACCACATTTTGGTTTGATATAATGCACAGTGCAAGAACTGTTATCCTATGTAAGACCCAATGACCAAGTACCAACTCAATAGCCCTATAGATAATCTCAGATGTGATTGATGTTCAAGTTTTCTCACTCTGCCAACTACACCGCTGTGAAAGATGGCAGTGCTTACCCATAATGCTGCCTCTCCTTACTGCTAGGATGCTCAAGCAATGTGTGCTATATTGACCCAACTTTAGTGCATTGTTTGGAGAGCCTGCTCTTTGATGGGAGTTTCTTAATCCCACTGCATTGACTAACCTGCACAGATAAAGCAGAGCCAGTATAAAGAGAAAAATAATGCATGAAAGCTATTTGTGTGCAAAACCAAAAAAATATTGCAAGTTAGGCACATAGTAAAGAGCGAATCCTGTAATAGAAGTAAAATCTTTTTTTAAGTGAGAGCTGCAGCATCTGCAATATAATGGTGCCAGGATGTTGCCAACCTTTTTCAACAATTAGGGCAGTGTGCATGAGTTTTATATGTGTTTAGTGATAAGAAACAGCACTTTCAAACACTGGATGGTTAGATCTTTTACTTTAACTCTGAGGTATTAAATGGTACCCATGTTGTTAGATGTGTACCGGAATAGAATCTCAGTTCTAAAACATGGTTTCATAAATGTTCAAGCCCTTATTGACAGCTATAAATTTGTCTGAGCCCTAATGCAAAATCTTGGATGGATTTCCTGTACTTTGTTTCCAACACTAATGCACTTCATCATGATATGAAAACAGGAACAGAAGATGATGCTAAGACTCATGAAATGCTGCATCGTGTAATATTAAATGACTACATAATGTAAAAATCCGAATTTAACCATTTTTGTCTTCTTAAGAGCAAATCCCATCCACCCCTGAATGGATCAAAAACCTCTTAGAGAAACCGGCCAAATCAGCTGCATGCACCACTTCCTGCTAAAACTGGCTGTCTCAAATGTCAACCAATGTTTTCTAGATGATGTAGGTGCAGGTGGAGACCTCAATACACTGTGTTTGACCTCTGATCATGACACATACTCATTCAACTTCCATATTTCAACAGCTTTTTGAGGCTTTTTGAAGTCTGCTCAGACCGCGATACAGACGAAGTGTGAGAGCCAGGAAGAGAAACAAAGATTTCTTTTGACTTCCTCACTTTACTCTATAGCATTTTGTATGTTGTGTGTGTTTTTTGGTCTGTGTGTGAATGTGTGTTTGTGTGTGCAGCTCTGCTCCGCTGCACCTGCTCTGTAGGCTGCGAGCACGAGAGACGAGATGCATGAGAAAAAGCTAGACAGGAAGAAGCCTCGCACCTTATTGAGAGCGACTCAAAGGTTTCAGCTCGGGGTGATTGACGTCAGTTTAGCTTAAGACGGGGTACTAACAACAAAAGAGGACATACATGGGCTTATCCTTTTGTGAAATTGAACCACTTTGTCGGTAAGTTGCTCGCAAAACTTCAAATTCTCAATTTTACTTGGTCTCAGAAGAGGGAAGCAGATTTATTGGTTCTTTATAGCATGACACACATGTCTAAAAATGACTCTTTCCCTCTTCTTTGACTGTAAAAATGAAATTTCTTTACAGCTTGCTACAGAGTTACGTCCAATGACTTGGTTGCTGCTGTTAATGCAAGCATTTCAATATTGATGCAGAACTAAAGCGGCAAAAACTCTGCGTCTTGTGTGTGGACGTATGTGTGAGTCAGAGATTGTTACACTTGTTTCTCTTGAATGTTGGCACACACTCAGTGAGCCAGGAAGGACCCCCTCCCCCGTGTTAATGCTGTCTATTGTGAGCGTGTGCAGGCTGGACGCTGAGAGCCCTTGGTTGGCTATGATACTATTTCTGGAAACTATGGAGCGGAAAGTGTGTAAAGGAAAGCGTAATAATGAAAGAAAACAGGGAAAAACAGAGGTACAAGGCATCAGTCAACAATAAAACACGTCACACCGGCTCTCTGCTTTATTCTTGGCATTCAGTACGTGTTTATCAAAGCCTTTCTTTGTCTCAAAGTGAGTCTGAAAATCTATATCGTTAAAATGCATCATCGTATGCTAGCTTTGTCAAGTAGTGCTTTACCTGCAGGCTCAAAAGTCTTTCTACAAAGGTCTATACAGCCCTACATCACTCACATTTATTCTCCTACTTACAAATATGTAGTTCCATCATTTGATCTTGGTGCCTGCTGGAGTTCAGCCTGACACACCGAATGGACCATTTAGTACATTTCAGGTGTTTGGGAGTGTGCAGAACAGTTCAGAAGCATATCCAGCAGTTGATTGGACATTAATAACATCCATTATGGGCCAATCAGGTAATTTAGTAGTAGTAGGAGTAGTTTGTTTTTATTTAATAAAGAAATGCAGTCCAGATCTGATGAAGTTGCTACTAAAGCTGTTGGCATCTATGCTAATCTCTATACGAGCACTCACCTGCTGTGGTCTTGCTCGTAGCCCCTACCTCTTCCTGCTTTAAAGGACGCTGATTGGGCCGTACCGCTTTTGGACGCTCATAAGTGTTGTAGATTGGAGCTTGGCAGGATGGATCTGCCTGATTACAGGTATTGAGTCAGGTGGATCCAGCTGCTGGTTCGCTAGAGTATGTTCACAATAGCCAATGTTCAAGAAACCTGACAGTTGTTACGTACTGAGTACTCCTGATCCACTTCTATTCTCTGTCTGTCTGTCTTAGACGCTCTGTTTGAGCTCCTGTCTTTTTATTGCCTCTCTCCCCATGTGGGCCAAGTCTGTATTGATTGGTTGACCAACCTACTCTGCAATAATTGGTCAGTTCAGCTCTGCACAGCGCCATGTCCTCCACGGCTTTGCATTTATACTCTAGTCTATGCCGTTGGGCTTAAAATGCTGACAAAACAATGGTAGGCCGTCACACTGGGAGGTCAAATTGGGGAGGACAGGGGAATGAGATATTTTAGCCAGCTACTGGCACTGTAAACAAGAAGAGGGGGAAGAGCTCTGGTACTGCAGACTCTTATCTTGTGCATAGAAGTACTCTATCTCGAGAAGGGGACATGCAAAACACCCTGAAGGACATATAAAACTAAAAAAAGCATAGTATGACCTCCTTAACGACATGCACCCTCCACTTTTACTGCAGCTGATCAAATCAAACCTCACAATACTGAGACCAAACCTCAGTATCTGAAGATGGATATGTATCATCGTGCAGAATACACTGCAGTGGTTTTGGCTCAGATGTAGAATAGCGGAAACACTTCATACAAAGATGTTGTAAAAGTTTCCAGTCTATTTTTATTTACGTTTCACACAATGCATCAGGGCTTCTTGCTGTTGTAGTGGTTAGTTTAGTTGGTTCACAGTTCTCTAGTGGTATTCCAGCTCCGCACCAGAGTCGAAAGCAGTGATCTTCAACTTGCAGCCCTTGGGCCACATCAGGCCTTCCACAGCCTCCTACTCAGCTCCTGGAATATTTCCAAATTAAGAAAATTTCTGGACAAAAAAATGTATGTTGTTGTCAAACCCAGTAATGCAAAACTGGACAGCCCCAGGGGGATGTAGCTAAGAAATTTCAACTCCCTTAGGTGTCTGGCAGCAACATGTGTGACAAGGACTGATTTATTTTTTAAAGGCCAGAAATACACACGATCAGAATAAATGGAAAATTAATTTGTTAATTTGTCCAAAATAATAAGACTGTTCCTATTTTTTTAAAAATGTGGCCCAAAAGCATATGCCTAGAAAAAAACTGGCCCTTGCACAAATGCAGTTGACGACAGTCTAAAGACATGAGCATCATCAGGCTGATTGGTGACTCCAGAGTCTCCGTTTGTGGGAGTGTGAACAGTTTTTGGTCCCTAGATTTACCTGGCCACCAGTCGGATTGTACTCTGCCTCTTGCCCAATAGCAGCTAGGGCCAGCTCTCAAACCCCCTTGATTCAACATGGCATAAGCAGTGAGATGAAGGATGGATAAACAGTGGCTCAACAAATAAATGGGCTGTGCATATATCCAAAACATACATGTATGCGGAGATTACACGTGTGTGAGAGGAGTGTGAATGGGATAGGGAAATATGTGTCATAGGAGAATGTATTGGTTTAAGTGAGTATGCTTAAAGATTCATGCACAATCTCTGTGTAATATACACGTGACAGGGAGAGCATAATCGATACACACTCACTGTCCACTTTATTAGGTACACCGTGCTTGCACCTGGTTGGACCCAATTTTGCCTTTTTAACTGTCTCAACTATTCACGACATATATTCAGCAAAGTGCTGGAGGACATTTCTCAGAGATTTTGGTCCATGTTGACATGATAGCATGCATTTAGTGCAGATTTGTTGGCTACACATCCATGGTACAGATCTCTTGTTCCATCGCAACCCCAATGTGCCCTCCTTATTTTCCTGTTTTAGAAATCAGTTTGAGATGATTTAAGCTTTGTTACATGGTTTGTTACCCTGCTGGAAGTTTCCTTCAGAAGATCGGTACACTGTGGTCATGGAAGGATGGACATGGTCAGCAACAACACGCAGTTAAGCTGTGGTGTTTAAGCAATGCTTAGTTGGTAACAAGGGGCTCAAAGTGTGCCAGGAAAATATTCCCTACACCATCACTCCTCCACCCCCAGCCTGAACTGTTGATACAAGACAGTATAGATCAGGGGTGGGCAGCTGGTGTGGCCACATGCAGCTCTCCCCTCATTCCCACCAGTTATTTCTAAAAACAAAAAACAAAATTGGAAATAAGAAGAAAACATAACAACAACTGCTAAATATGATTAATCATGAGTAACCAGTACTTCATATTGCACAAATTAGGATAGGCGATAAAATGTTTCAGCTAACCTTATGTTGCTGGTACATGCTTTGTTTTTACAAGTCATTAAAGAACTTACTTTGCTATGATTGTATCTCTAAATACCTTTTATGAGGCATTAAAATATGATATATAATAGTAATAATGTAAACTATATTTGGAAACAATGGTAAAGGTTAAGTATCTGTGCTTTAAAAACTGGTAAACATTCATGCTTTTATTGCATTAAAAAGAAGCTTAAAATGGCTTAATTTTGTGTCATGTTGATTTAAATGTCAATCTTTAATTGTTTTTGAGTTAAAATCTATTAATGTTGGTCCAATCCTATTTTAAAGCTTCGGATTTGCATTTTTTTTGTTTATTTATATTTTTGTTTTCCTCATTGAGAGTGCCTGACAACACAGTGCGGGCTTCAAGGCACTGAAACTTTTCTGATCTTGGTAATCAAAGTTGCCCACCTCTGGTATAGATCCAAGCTTTCATGTTATTAACACCAATTCCTGACTCTATCATCTGAATGTACAGATTGTAGCCTCAGTTTCCTGTTCTAGCTAACAGGAGGGACACCCAGTGTGGTCTCCTGCTGAAGGTCATTTGCTTTAATAACTGATCTGAATACCTTGACTCTAACGGGTGGTTATTTGAGGTTCTGTTGCCTTTCTATCATCTCAAACTCAAACATTCTCCTCTGGCCTCAGAGATTGTCAAGGCAATTTTGCGCAGAAAACTGTTGGATGGGTGTTTCTGATTAAGTAGCCATGAGTGTAGGTGTGTGAGATAGCCAGCAGGCTTATGGCTCATACAACCTCTCATACTTTATGCTCCTGAAAGGTCAAAGATCTCGAAGGTAAAGTGAAGTATGACCTAAGCTTTCGCCCTATTTTTACAACTTCAACATATTTTTCTTTTGAATAATTGGTCACCAGGGTGCTGGTTTGGCAGAGTGGTAAGCAAACAGGCACAGCCTATATACAGTGCTCAGCCTAAATGAGTACACCCCTTCAGATTTGTCAGAAAACCTTTAGTTTCCTTTCAAAATCAACATTTTCTATGGCATACTATACCACTAAATACTCCCCCAAATGTGGGCCATTGATTGCAAACAAGATTTTTTAAGTTGCACACGAAAAAGCGTTTTTTTCAATTTAAGATCAGGATGCAAAAATGAGTACACCCTTATCAAAGGGGTGGGAGCAAAACTAAATTTTAGTTATTGTATTACCCTTATTTTCATCTTATGGTAAAAAAATGTTATGTTAAACTCAGCTTTGTCAAATTGTTCTTTTGTTCAGTTAGATATTGATTAATACATTACTTTTAATAGGGGTTGTCCTCATTTATGCCAGGCACTGTACATGCTCCTGCTGGCCCGGGGATTGAATCCAGCCTGTGGGCTGTTTGCAGAGTGTCCTCCCCTACTCTCCCTCGCCCCCTTTCACAAGCCTATCCACTGTCACTCTCTCTCCCATCAATAAAGGCACCAAATGCCCAAAAGATCATCTTAAAAAAAGATCTTAAAGGTAAAGTGATGTTTGACCTTAAGCTTTCTCCCCCTCCTTACTACTTCGACATATTTTTCTTTTCAATAATTGGTCACCAAACATTGGAACAGTAGGAAAAGAGAGGCTGCTTCATTAAGAGCTGGATAACATAAAATCTTAAGCTTTTTATTGATGTAAAACAGGCAAGTTTTCTAAGACAAACCAGTTGCTCATGTTCATTCTTACAAAATGAAACACAGTTCTCCTTACAGATAAAGTTTAAAACAGTTTCTTTTTCTTTACTTGCAGGTGGCCAGTGGACCAGATCAACAGGGAAGCAGCTGGCACTGAAGAGTGCAGACGAATGGATGCCATGTTAGGAGGGTTGATAAAGATAGAGTCTCTCCCACACAGAGGACAGAGAGTCAGGCTCCAGTGATGATCCTGAAGGAGCATCCTGCAACTGGGATACCAACAAAACACACATCAGTAACAAAACTATGATGCATATCCTCTCAAGTTCCTTCATTTTCTCACTTTAGGGACTTGTTAACTTGTTCAGTGCTTCACAAAGACATCTATGGGAGCCCAAAGGTTGAGAAAGTTCATTCATCTTGAGTGGTGTGAATGAGTTTTATGTTTGCTGCTATCACTCAGCAGCGTTTTCCATCTTCTGGCACATCACTCCAGTTTCACACCAGCACCGCAGAGACCAGGGCGGAGATTTAACTGGGAGAGCAGGGAGCTCTTGAGACAAGACTGTAGAAGTGGAGTCAGTTCTGAGAGCACCATGCAGTCAGATGATCTCTTCATTCGCAAGTTTCGCCGTCAGAACATGCGGCCGCCAATTGCAACGGTTAACTTTGACCCAAAACGTGAAGCAGGCGTGGTGGAGTGGCCGCCCAGGAGGGAGGGCGATGGAGCGGATAGAGACAGCCTCACTCCGAGCCGTGTGGGCCTCAACCTTAGATCTGTGGGCCGGGGCCACATCATGCAGAGGAGTAACAGCGATGTTACTTTAGGGGACTTGGACTCCTCGGGAAAGACCGGGGGAAAGACTGTTCGGACAGCTGGTGAGAAAGCAGGTGTGGGGGCTCAGGGGGACTCAGGTGTTCTGCTGCACAGGGAATATGGCAGCTTGTCTTCACTGGAGAGACAGACTCAAGCTCAGGAGGCAAGCTCTGCTGATCAGGGACCCCTGAGTCCAAACGCCCTCCGCTTCAAGGACCCTTTTCTGCTTTTAGGACTGCAGGGGAACCCTCCAGAGCCTGATGGCTTCTTTAGAGGTCTGACTCTGTCTGCAGGAGAATCTCCGAAACCTGCCAAGCCTCCAAAGCCTGAAGGTCTAAGTAAGAAAAGCAAACCTGTTCCCCCTCAGATCCCCCAACCAGGTCCATATGACAACATCGGGGGCGGCGCCTGGGTGAGGAACTTTGCCCACTACGACGTTCAGAGCATCCTGTTTGACCTCACAGAGGCGGCGACAAACAGGGACAGCATCGGGCGTAAAAAGAACATCACCTCAGGGGCTTCGGCTGCCTCCCAGCTGAGGCCTCTCTCTCAGGCCGTGCCGTCCTCACCTGCACCTGGGGGAGGCAACGGGGGGAGCGCCGATGACACGGAGCAGTCCCTGCTGCTAGACGAAGGAGACGGCAACGATAACGAGCTCCTGCTCAGCTGCCCACACTTTCGCAATGAGACTGGGGGAGAGGAGCAGGTGGGTTTGGGTAGATCCCAGGGGAGACGGGGACTCTGGTCAAGTCTGCGGACCCCCAATGACGCAGTGTCAGTTCTGGAGGAGCCCAGAGAGAGTCATGTCCAACAACAAGGAAAGAGCAACTACTTCATAGAGCATGCAGACCTGGGGGCCCATTACTATCGCAAATATTTCTACATGAAAGGTACGTGGAGCTTTCATCGGTTTATCAGTAGTTCACAAATGAGCCTCAGGAAACAGTCTTCGTAGGTAGGCAGCAGATATATAGATTACACCTTGAATTGCTTTGAATGATTTTTGATAGGGGTGTAAGAAAATGCCAATAATTTAATATATTGTTATATTTGGTGGAGCAAAACTGTACCTATATGTTAAGTGCAATCTGATATTTTATTATTTAGTACAGTGGTCCCCCTTCCAAGGCGGGGGTTAGGTTCCAGATCCACCCGCGATAAGTGAAAATCCACGAAATAGAAAATACCCTATTTAAATATATAGGCATGTTTTTTATAACTTTTACGGTACTCAGCAGAAGCCTTGGATAATGTCAGTTGGGTGGCATTGTTGGGGATATCAATAAAACACAAAATCAATGCACAAAACACTAAAGTTATGCAGAACACAGTTCACTGTAGAGAAAGACGCGGAACTGAGAGAGAACAAAGCAAGCATCTCTCCTTCCTGCGAGATGCGAAGCCACGTGATACACAACAGCCAATCAGCGGCCAAGAAAAAATACCAACACTCTGATTGACTGAATCGGTTTGTACAGGCATTTTATTGTAACGCGCAAGATTTAAGCTCATATACGATGCTGCATAATGTCTCGAAATGGTGAAAATGTACGCGATATCAAAATTAATAGGTCTTACAGGAAAAAACGCAAAATACTGGGACCGCGAAAACTGAACCGCGATATCACGGGGCCACTTAAACCATGTTGAACTAGATTTTTAATCTCTCAGTTTTTAGGCTGTCTGCAAAAATATTTGAGGCATACCTTTTGTTTAAAAATCCTTTAGTTTTTGTTTTTCATAAACAATGCATTTCTCAATAAAGTCACCCTAAATCACATGTACTGAGAAACAATATTCCTTACATTTTCAATATTTTACAATATTTCAGTGTACCACCTCTGTGATTTATCCCTTTATTTTGTGTTGTTAAAAAAGGTATTCATTTTTCAGGATTTGGACCTTTAAAAGGCCTTGAAAGTCTTATATTGGATTTTAGAAAGTGTGTAGGAACCTTAATAGAAGTTGCTGTATTTTTTTTTTAAGGAAAAAGCATACGTATGAGGTTCACTGGAGTAATCCAGTGATTTAGATTTCACACATTTTAAGAACAAAGGCTTGTGTTGCATGTTATAGGTAACATCTCTGCTAATGTGACAAGCAAATCCTCCCTGCAGTGTGTTTTAATTTGAAACCAGAATCCAAGGAAGAGTATCTCATTTCCAAATACTCAGATATGATGATTAAAATTAGCTTCTCGCATTATAACATTGGTTTCTAGTTTTTTTTTAACTCATCGAAAAGTCCCCCACCCCTTACCATACACCTAAACCCATAGATCAGTAAATAAACACACTTATGTTGTTTCCTGCTCTGAGCCCTATCTTAACAAATGTCTTTATTTTAGGATTTATTTCAAACATCTGTTGCAAATTAGAACAGCAGCTTGAAATTTTTCAGCTATTAAATGTGATACAGCAACAGAGAACGTCAAGTTTTTATGATAACAGCAGCCAATCTGTGAAGGATGGTGCGAGATAATGGCTCCTCATATGTTCTTGTTTTTTGGTGGTGATGTCTTTTATGGTTTGAATTTACCCTAAGTGTGAAGGAGTTTGACCAAATTTGCTAGTGCTTTGCTGATGGTGCATAGCAGCATGCGTTGTTTTTATCTAATTTTGCTGCAACCAACCTTGCATGGCTGTTACCTCATGGGCGCAGCTGTGGTAATCGCTGCATTAGAGGAAATTTTTAGTCTTTTCTCGGTTGTAGTATTTTAGATTAGATTTTATCTGGACATGTCAGGTTTGGTGACTTACAAAAAGCATAATGAGGTAATTTTGACCTTGAAAAAGACAAAAACACTCACTTAAACTATGAAATATATAAAAAGCCTGCAGTGATGATATTCTGCATTGTCCATATTTCCTACATCTCACAGTCATGATGAATTTTTGAAGGTTTTTAAAAATTTTTTTTATTTATTTACCTTTATTTAACCAGGTTTGTCCCATTGAGATCAACAGATCTCTTTTGCAAGGGAGACCTGAACAAGGTGAAGAAAATGTAAATAAAAAGGAGAACAGAATCGTTTTGGTTTAAGTGTTTTTACAGCAAGGGAGTAATGATTACTTTAAACTTTAAACTAGTCTTCATTGTAGTACATCTTTTCAGTTTTCTGAGGAAGTCTATGCAATGAATTTGTTCCCTGATCTGTAAAAAAATGGATTTTTGCCTTTTTTAACTGATATCCAGGCTTTATATATCATTTTAGTCTGTCTTTGGGTTTGTTTTATAAATAGGCATAAAAAATGTACTTTTTGTCAATGCTCTGAGTAATTTAGCTACTCAGATTATATGCAGAAGGCAGCTAGCCTGCTAACCAGACAATTCTTTAATGCTGAGGTCAAACTACATGACTATGCATGATCACAAACGGTCAAGAGTTTTGGGACCCACTGTCAACAAAAATCAGTCGTTTCATCCCGTAAAGTGTGTCATAATGACTGACAACAACTGAACAGTCTGGCATGCCACACGACTCCACGACAGAAAGTCTAGTGCATTTAATTTTGTCCTTCCTCCCATGATTGTTCCCCCACATCAGAGGCAATTACCTATGAGAGCACTGGGAGCGCTGCGTGTGTAACAATCACGTATGCAAACAGACTGAAGGTGATGCTTTGACAGCTACAACACGGAGATAAAGTTAAAGGGACACTACCATTTTTTCGTTTTTGTGTCCTGCCTCACTCCCGAGTCCATGACAAGCGGATAGACACCACTCTTTCAACTGTGCGTGCAGTAACAAGAAAGAGACGGATAGAGCTCACCCACTGCTAATGAACTTAGCTCAAACACTGGCAGTCAATGGGTAGTGTTAGCCTGCCTCTGCCTGCAGTCATTAGACAAACTCTTAAGCAACTCTGAACAGTCCTGTGTGCTTGTTGTGACTTATTTTTGACCGCGTTATGTTACGGTATCTATTTTTGGACTAAGATTAGCACTATATGTAATTTTCTGAAGAAATACATACAAAACTAAACTACAGGGCGCATGTACAAACCACCACAGACATGCTTGTAAGTAGGTCAACAAAACAAAGCATGTACGCAGTGGTTTGCTTGTTACTGCACACACAGTCAAAAGAATGGTGTCTATCCGTTTGTCATGAACTCAGGAGAGAGGCAAGACACAAAAACAAAAAAATGGTTGTGTGTTCCTTTAAGTAAAGATCTGAAACATTCCTATGACCAGCTGCAGCCAGACTGTAGAATGAGAAATGTGGGAGAGAAACAGCAGATGCACCTTAGTCCCTTGGTGAGTCACTGCTTGCATTTATCATCAAGGTAACATAATATTCATCCTAATGTTTGAAGAGATAACAAGAGAAGTAATCTATATACAGTGTGTTTGTTTGCTGTCTTCACTCTCAGCTCTGAAAGTCATCATATCAGTCGTCAAATGCAGTTGTTGTCAGGCGTGTGATCTGCCATTCCCATCAGACTTTGTGGCCCTGTGGTTGAATAATCTACCATAGTGGCTGACATAGCCTTTGAGAAAATCACATAGTCTGACTTCGACTTTATTCACTGCTTGCTCACGCAGATGCATCCGGTTACATATTTTACAAACTTTTTTGGTGAGTGTTTTGAAGCCTGATGTAGGGGAATTTACAAACAATGAGATGTTTAATGATGAACATACATAATCTTCTCATGTCATCGATCAATCAAGCTTTAGTGTCATACAGACCATCTTCAGCACAATATTTACTCTAACCATGTCCAGCCTTTGAGCTATACAGCCATCATTGTTCTTCACAGTCGTGTTTATATGACTGTTCCTCGCAGAACACCAAAATTTCTTCGGCATGGATGATCGCCTCGGTCCAGTGGCCATCAGCTTCCGTCGCGAGGAGAAGGAAGGATCCAGCGGAGCTCAGTACAATTACAGAATCATCTTTCGCACCACGGAGGTAAAGTGTCTCTTCTTTCTCTCCTCTCAACTTCAGCGTGTGTTAAATCGATTTGACTGGACGTGATGACAGTGAATTGTCTCCGCAGATGAAGACCCTGCGAGGATCCATCCTGGAGGAGTCGGTGCCTTCTGCAGCTCGACACACAACCCCCCGGGGTTTGTCTCCCAAGAGGCTGCTGGAGTTCATCATGCCTGAGCTGAACCTGCATTGTCTCCGCTTAGCTTCAAACTCCCCCAAGGTCCGAGACACCCTGCTGAAGCTTGACGAACAGGGGGTGAGTCAGACTGCATGTACTGACGCAAGTGTGTGAGACAATTTGACAGTGGTACAAAGCAGGAGAACACTCTTCACAAAGGTCAAACAGAAGATTTTACCCTCTGATGGCTGACAAAAACACTGGAAAACATGGGCTAAGGGTCAGTCCCAGTTGTACCCCTTAAGCCCTCCCCCTTCGTCTTACCCCTTTGTTTACCCCTTCCCCTTGGCCCTCAAAACAGAGTGGTGAAAACACACCCCTAAAAAACGAGAAGCCACTCAATTCCCGTCATGTCATCAACCTCGCTGGCTGTGTTGTAGGCAGATGCAACAATTCTTTATTTATTCATTTACGTTGAGTAGCAAAGGATTGAATATCTGATAAAATCACAAGTATCATTACTATGAAAATCAATAATTATGCTTGATACTTACATTTATGTGCTTCCTTCAGTCTTTGCTCTGCCATCTTGTCAGCAGGCCTGGTGTATTATGGGTAATTTCTCATACCCCTTCCTTTCAAGTGAGGTTCCAGTTTGTCTTTGTTTCAAGGGCTGTGTAGCTCTTCCTCTTAACCTCACAGAGAATTGGGTTGCCCCTTCACTAGGTATGAATGTGCAAAACCACAAGTAGTGAAATCGTGCAGGCGTGATGTCACTCAGCGACGCAATGGTGACCAAATGAGCTAATTATGGACAGGTGACACGACTTGGGTGGGCGACACAATCTCGGTCTCCAAGTCGCGATGAATGCGGCCTAAGGGGTACTATTGGGATTGACCCTTAGTTTTAGTTGTGTCACCCTTTTCTTATCTTTGAGAGGTGCCATAAAGCCCAGAAGTATTGTCCAGACATTAATACTAGGATACACATATTGTGCAATTACTAATTTATATGAAAGACAATCCTGCATTGCCTCACTGTGACATCTGATAAACCAAAGAATCTAGTGTTACCCTTAAACAGTGAAGAGTAGGATTCATGGCTGTCAGTGTTGCCTGACAAGGAGAGAATCATAGACTCTGTGCCTCTCTGTCTTCCATTGCAGCTGAACTTCCAGAGAAAGGTTGGCGTGATGTACTGCCGTGCCGGACAGAGCTCAGAGGAGGACATGTACAATAACGAGAGCTCTGGGCCCGCCTTTGAGGAGTTTCTGGACCTTCTCGGGGAGCGGGTTCGCCTGAAGGGCTGGGAGAAATACCGAGCTCAGCTAGACAACAAGAGTGAGCTGAAAAACACACACCACGCCCCCCCCCCACATCTATTCCCTGCATCTCACCTTGTCGCCATTATCCGAAGGGCATCAGTGCAGCAGTGAAAGCCTGAGATAACTGCTATCTCTCCTCATGTAATCTGAGTAATGCTGCCTGTAAAGGAGCATAGTCACTGCCGATTATCTCCAAGCTGTTTTCTCATCACTGAGCAGCAAATAGGACACATTTCAGCCCGACTCTAACAGTTTGAGTTTATTCTTTCATTCAGAGACGTTGACTGATTTTGCTTAATCTCTTTGTGTGACGTGTGTGTTTTTTGTGTCTCTTTGCTTGTGCAGCTGATTCAACTGGGACACACTCCCTCTACACGCGCTACCAGGAATATGAGATTATGTTTCACGTGTCCACCATGCTGCCCTACACAGCAAACAACACACAACAGGTACAAATCAGTCTTTACGTGCCTTTATTTAAGTCGCTGCATCGTCTGTATGAACATCGTCAGCTCTCTAACGTTTCCCCTCAGTTCCAAAAAAGAAAGCATCAGCCTCGGTACAGTCTGCATTACTCGCCTGTGTCTGTACTGTCATGCTGTGGTAAAAGCTTCAGAAAAAGCCTCTGTGCTCCGTTACAAGCATGACATAAAAATCCTGCCCCCCAGTGTTCACTCCCACCATGAAGGTATTCACTGCAGTCTGTCAGACCGCCCGCCTGTTCAGCTCGCTGTCGGCTCATTTTTTACACAATAAAGACGTTCAAAATCAGAATACCAATTTAGATTTCAGGAATAGATCAAAAAGGAAAATGGATATTATACATAAAATGATAGCTGATTGGTGCTTATTTTAGTTATTCACTGAATATTTCTTCTTTTTCTCTTGATACATTTTAACATTTTTACAAACATTTTAAGTGCAGTGAAAAGAGAAGACACAAAGACTGATGCAAAAAAAACAACAAAAACATGACAGTTTGTTTTAAGTGTCCACTGAAGAAAGACCGACCTTTTTAGTCTGGCTTTTAGCTGATTATAATTACTATTGTTATATTTAATCTTATTTATTTTTTACTTATTTCAACCTTCTTCAGGATTCCCACACGTCCTGGAAAACCTTGAAAATGATTGACCAACTTTCCAGTCATGGAAAACGTATGGAAAATGAGGAAAAAAGTAAAATGTCCTGGAAAAGCTTGAATTGTCCTGGAAAATGATTTATCTTCCTTCTACCTTGTTAGTGAACAAAACTCAAACATGGGAAATGAAGTAAAAATGTACTTGGTAACTAATGCACACTTAGCTATAAAATATCTGTAGTTAAAATAATGCAAGTTAAGGAATAAAATATAAAAACAACGTTGACGAAAAGAAATTATAAAAAGTGGCAAAATAAAATTTAGGCTATTAAAACAGTAAATCATCAAAATATATTTAGAAACAAGTAGAGTAAATAAAGATTAAAAAATAAGTATAAACCATAAATTTATAATTGCAAGATGCAACATAAAAGCCAGAGTAAAAAAAAAGCTAGCAGACAATGTTCATGCCCGAGAGTTTAATGGAGGGTGAAAACATCCTGGAAATGTCCTGGAAAATGATTTCTAGGAAAGAGTGGGAAGCTCCTTCTTAATATGTTTTATTTCTCAATTTCAGTTCAGATTTATTGTTCAGAATTTATTCTCTGTTAATCGATTTTCTTTCTATTAGCCTACTTTAGTAGATTTTATTACACATTTGGTGTTTGGCTCATCTCATTTTACCATATTATTATTTTAGATTTTTATTTTAGGAGAAAATTCAGGTCTGTCCAGAATCTTTTATCTCCATTTTCATGATTTTTTTTTTCATAAAACAGTGCTCTTTTTTTATATTAGTGAGGGGGTTTTGTAATTTTTAATGAATTCAAAGTACAAAAGAATTAATTGTAATCAAGACAATACAATCTTTATTTATTCAGAAGTAGAGCATTTTTTTCATTATCTGTAAAGTAACAATCTTGGCAGTAAGAGGTTTGTGATGAACTGTGTGCTGCTCTAAATAAAACTGTTAAAGAGGCTGCAACATGATATCAGCTCCAGTATTAAAAAGTATATAAAGCCGCGTGTATACAAACCTAAACTTTAAAACAGAGACAAGTAAAGGGTTGATAAGCAGCACAAACCACATTGACTCCGATGTTTCTGACTCTGATTCTGTGCTCGTATAACAAATGTTTCTGTGTCTCTCGTTATCTCCACCAGCTGCTGAGGAAGCGACACATCGGTAACGACATTGTGACAATCGTGTTCCAGGAGCCCGGCGCTCTGCCCTTCACTCCAAAATCCATCCGATCCCACTTCCAACACGTTTTCATCATCGTACAGGTTCATGAGCCCTGCACTGACAATGCCTACTACAGGTTTGTGATCATTTTATCTGCCCTGCAGTGTTCAAATCAGAGCAATTATCCGACTTTCAATTTCAGTTACAATTACTGCCCCCTACAATTATGAAAATTGAATAATCGATATGAAAAGATTACTGTACCTCAAGACATGATGCACTCATTTGGTCTTTTCTAAATCTATGATTATATTCGATAAATGCATTTTAGCATATATTTTCATTTTGTTGTTTAAGGTCAGTATTGCATTTGGTTTTTGTTTTAAATTCAGCTTGTAATGGTGTTTTGCAAACGTGAACCTAAAATAATAGCGATTATGTTTTTTGCCATTATCGAGCAGCCCTAGTTCAAATTATACACATCTTTATAACAAACTGAAAAGAAAACTCATCCTCTCTCAGCACCCTCCAATCACCAGAGTCACCAAAGACAATGATTAAAAGCCTATTGATGCTCTTAAGATCGAGGCTCCGTAGATAAATGATAGTGTTTTTGATAACTTCTCCAAGAAGATACACAAAGTGAGGAATCAATAGGAACTAGTTAAAGGAATATATACAATTGTTATTAAAGCTGAACACTTTTCTTATTGACTTCTTCCACTTAGCTCTACATGTTTTGCAAATCAAGGAGGTCATGCTCTTATTAGAGGCAGACCCCAACAGAAACAAAGTCATAGATGTGATCATGAAGGACAGGAGACACTAACTTCACAACATCCAGTGTCTGTGTTTGTGTGATTTAAAGCAAGGGCTCAAACACCAGCCACTTCAGATTCATTCATCTTTGCAGCAATGCATTTGATAGGGCTGCTACGTTATGGCAAAAATCATTATCTCGATTATTGAGATCATGATTGTAAAACACAATTGCTGATTGATTTTACTACAGATACCACATGCAATTATTGAGATTTGATGCTCAAAACAATGTCATTTTAACATTAAAGAACAAGCAACAAATGAACATGAAAGTGAAGAAAATAAACACTAAAGTAACGATGGATGGAAAATGACGAGAAAAGTACAACAGGTAAAGTCTTTAAATCTCAGTTACCTAGTTTTCATAATTGTGAGAGACAATAATTGTAATTGAGATAATTTTTTGATCAATTTTCCAGCCCTAGCATTAGATTTCAGAAGTGCCATGTGCTGGAGTTGCTGACACGGAAAACCTGTGTAAGCCTGCTTTTTACACCCCATAAGTCCACAGTAATTGATAAAGAATTTGACTGATCTGATTATGGCATCAATATCGATAATAACTCATAAATTCCAATCCTAATCCCACTCAACTCTAAAGTTTGGAGGAACCCTCTTCTTCTTCTCTGTCCTAAATTAATTTATTTTGATCAATTCAGATTGTCTTCTGTTGTGTTGGTATTCTAAGTTTAACAAAACACAGAAATATTACAACCTTTACACTTTTCTAATGTTAGTGTTGGAAGTGGATGTGATTATAGGAGATACAACTTGCTTTTTAAAATTGTTAGTATGAATTTTTTAGGTCATGAAAATATTCTTTCAACTTATATTCTTTCTGGTTTTCCGTGTATCATTTCGGTCTTGGATAAATAATTTCATCTTTACTACCTATATGTTAAGTTATCCATGTGTTAAGCACATATAAGAAATCTATGTATCCATGCTTTCATGGCATAGAACCAAGAATAGCTGAACTGAACATGCTGTAAAGAGTTACACTGACCATATACAGAACCTGACCCATGTCTGTGAACACATATAAGCTAGTCAATTACATGATGCCAGTCCACCAAGTGTCGGTCCACCTGGACTGAGCCACGGCCGTATAATAAACATCGAAAACAAACTTCTCGATGTCTCTAGAAGTTTGTTTCCAGCATCTGATGAAACATCTCATACTATCAGAAACAGACTCAGTCTAAAAGGCGTGGATATGCCCCTGTTGGCCTCGCTGCAGAAACTTCTGTGTGAATGTTTGAGTTATTCTGGAGAGTATTGCACAACCAAATTACTTTGGAAACAAAAATAAATGGAGTTTTTGCTGTACTGTCTCTCTTACTCTGTCATCTCTCTTTCAGGGTGGCTGTGACTCGCTCTAAAGACATCCCATTATTTGGCCCGCTCTTCCCCAAAGGCGCCCGCTTCCCTCGCTCATCCGCCTTCAGAGACTTCCTCCTGGCGAAGGCAGTGAACGCTGAAAATGCTGCAGAGAAGTCCGAGAAGTTCCGCTCCATGGCCACCCGCACACGGCAGGAATACCTGAAGGACCTGGCTGAAAACTACGTCACCACCACACCCATCGACTCCTCCACCAAGTTCCCTCTTCTCTCTCTGGGAGGAAAGCGCAAAGACAAGATGAAGGGCGCCAAAGGGGCAGAGCTGCACAGTGCCGGGGCGCTGGTGTGGGCTGTGATGGTCAACAGCAGGGGCGACGATGGCGAGGCAGGGGAGCACAAGCTGCCCTGCCTGCTGGGGGTGTCGGCTGAGTCGGTGGTGCTCATAGAGAGGTGCACACGTAGGGTGGTGTTTAACTGCTCCTGCCGGGACGTCATCGGCTGGAAGGCGGTGACGGAGGCAAAGGAGGGTGGGCCGTGTTTGGATATCTTCTACGAGAGAGGGGAGTCGGTGTTGATCAGTGTGATGGAGAACCAGGCCGAGGACATCCGGGAGGTGGTGCAGAGGCTGGAGGTGGGTGATTGTGTCTGGGTTTGAAGTGTGTGGGTGGGATAGGACTGATCGAAATAGATAAACACCATGATTTGTTCTCTTCTGGGTCAGTATTGATGTTTATCACTTTGTCAAAGTTAATAGTCCTGCCAAATTGATGGTTTTCTTTATAAGTATCAAGTTTGCTGAAGGAGCCTTTCGCACATGCTCTAGACTCCCCCTTTCTGTGTTGTACTGTATTAATCATTTGAGGGAATAAGGTAAAACCAAAAGATGTAGAATTTTATTGTAAATACCTTCACAAAAGAACCTAACTTTAACAAGTTTTAGGCTAAAATGTAATCAGCAACCACACTTCCAACATATACTGCTATGTTGTAACCTCTTGTTTAGAACTGATCATGTTGGTGCTCATGGCTGTGCCTATAGTTTATTATCCATAGCCACAGCCATGGTTTATTAAAAACACTTAAAATTATTACATTACCATTTATGTAGTCCTTGTTAGCAGTTTGTTAGCAACTGTCCTTTTAAAGACACGATAATGCTTCAAAATGCCTGTTGCAATTTTAGGTTGCAAAATGAAATGTTCAAACCTTGTATGCATGTGTTTCCCAAAGACCTAGTTTCAGGAATTTATCCGAATAGCTACTAAAAATTCCCATGGGTCGTAGGAACCATAAGTGCTAATATGCCAACTTGCTTCCACATTTTCTGACTCATTACTTCACCACTCTGTCCAGCTCTTTAGAAAACGAAGGTTTCCAAAGTGTTTTGACAGCAAACACAGCAAAAGAACCCAAACATAGAGGAAATAACCCGTGGGTATTAAAAACTAAATTTTAACAAAATAAAAGTGTACAATTATACCCACACAGCAGACATAATCCAAAAAATAAGAAGAACTGAAGTAATATAAAAAAAAAGAATCCAGCAAGTTAAAATGAGACCAAAACAGCCAAAGACAAAACCAAAATGAAGCAATTTAAATAAATAAAATGAAATAAAACTTAAGTACAATACTAGAAAAAATCAAACTGTGCATAACTGCACAGCAAGAACTGAGCAACAAATACTGGATAATTTCTTGTATCTGATTAACCAAAAATAGTTTGCTAACTCCTTGTTTCTGTATAAATGCTACAAAATACATTGGTAGTGTTTCTTTGGCAAAACATGGCCAACATATTTTCACAAATTCTCTTTTGTCTGTCTCCTTTTAGGTTAAAAGTATGAGTGGAGATTTGTTGCTCTTTTAATCTTCACATCATTATTACAAAGATTCTTAAAACTCCACATTTTTATCAACTTAAAACATATGGTATCAGAAGTATCACGCTATGGAGAATGCTGGTATTTTCACTCCATCTTGCGTCACATTCAGGCTTAAATGTGAGCAATGGTTTCCTGAGTGATCAGCTGTTTGTTTTGTCAATATTAAGTGATATTTTTCATGTTATTTATCTATATTTCATAGTAATTCTATATAAAATGTTTGTATTGCCCTCACTGAGGCTGTGCATGTCTGCTTCAGCTCACCCTAACTCTTCTTTATTTTCCATTACACAAACAAACAGCTCAAAGCACGTCACACAGAAACAGAGGATTTCAGGAAAAACTGCTCCTCTCAAAGTAACACATCAAACCCTCTTCTCTCCTACAGCTGGTCACCCGGGGCTGCGAGGCTTTTGAGGTCACCCCCCTGCGTGACGGAGTCGGCCAGCCGGGCTTCCTCATGAACGAGGAGGGCTTTGTGACGGAGCTGCAGCGGTTCTGCTACGCCGAGAGCGGAGGTCTGCAGCTATGGGCTCGTGTGGTTCGACTCTGCGGACACTCGCTGGTCCACTTGAGCTCTGAGGAGAGGACCAGGCTTCTCCGCACGGCGCACAAGATCCACATCACCGTCATCCCACCGGACGAGAACGGGAAGCCTCGCAGGTGGGTGAGGCTGCGGGAGGAGGGAGTGGGAGGAAGAAAAGGAGGAGGCGGGAGCACTAATGAGGGCATTTTTGGGTCAGCAGACTAAAGTAAGACTGGAGAAGGGGCTCTTGGGTATACGATGTGTTTAAGAAAGTGAAGAGTGGTCCCAGAGAGGGGGAGGCAGAGGGGATGTTAAGAAGGAGGGGTTTGTGGGACGAGACAGATCAGACAAACGCGAGACGTGCCACTCTGAGGTCACAGCTCGCTGCACTGCCTGTTGTCTGTCACACCAGCTGACTCATTACTAATAAATCCCTCTAATGATCTCTAATCACACTGACACACATTGTCTGACAAACTTTCCACTCATCCACGCCAGACCGAGGGCAAAAATATTACAACTATGGATGCATGATACTTTCTGAATGATATAAGTGTCCGTCGATGGTAGCTTAAGAGGTTATTGAACAGGGTTTGGAAAGGTACTTGAATTCCTTTAAAGTGCTTGAACTTTAACATTTTGTTTTCAAGGTTTTAAAAGTATTGCAGATGAAGTCCCAGATGTGTGTTAAAATGTAAATCACAGAGGCTGGATCCTGATCGCCAGAGACTTTGCCAACGACATCCCTTATAAATACTTGACTTCCCTTTTTTATTACTTTTTGTTTTTCTTTTATTTGTAGGGATGCATGATTTTATCCATGATATTGGAAGATATTGCCCTACAAAGTTAATATTGGTATCTGCCGTTATTGAAATTTTTACTGATATTTAAAGCTGATTTATTGGCCGTACATATTAGCCTTATAGGGGCAGGAATATCAGCAAAATACACAAATGCGCCATGATACTTTACCTCATCATCACTGCATGGGTGCACTTAAAAATCAAGAGTTTCATTTTTTTCAAGAGTTAAATGCTGGTTTTCCTGTTTTACATATGGTCCTTACACAAATAGACTGTCACATTGAAAGCAAGTCAATTTTCAGGAAGTAAAGACTTTGTGCTCTCGACCAAAAGTAGCAGTATCAGTATTGGTGATGATGAATTAAGAAATACTGGCATATCAGATATCTGCAAAAATCCAATATTGTGCATCTCTTTTAATTCGTCTTCCTGAACTGCTGATATAAAACAGCATACTTTCAAATGTAATGTAAGAAGGCAAAAATGTTATTGTATGTGTACTAAGTGTGTATTTTATAGGTTTATATATATATTAATTGCACTGTAAGGTGCAAGAAAGTCTTGAAAATGCTAACTGAAAGTTCTTAATTAGACCTTGAAAAATGAATAACAATAGCTGCAGATATGAACATTTTAGTCATTGTTTACTGCTGATTTGTTTACAATGCATATCTGTATTAAGCTCATGTAGATTTTAGTAGATTTAGCAGAGCTACTTCAACTGTTTTATATTTGAAAACTGAGCTAGAGCATGGTTCCTACGAGGAGTGCCTCAATCTGCTTTTTTGGCCACCGATCCAGATCAGGTTCAGACCTTCCAAATCTAAACCCCAATCCCAGTATTTACAAGTACGTATACAATACAGCTACACATTGTATTTTGTGTTTGTTATTTTGTTTGTTAGCCAAAATTCAGTAAACAATGTAACAAAATCCTCTTATTTAATTCCATTTAACTAAGTTGGACTAGCATTATTGTAAAACTTGTAAAAATCATGTTCAGAATGTTTTTACAGTCTACAGTCAGACTGGATTTAGTTTCCCATAACTGAATGTCTGTATTTGATGAAGATTATAATCATCATTGATGCTGAAATCAAGTCTGTTTCTGACCGTCACAATGTGTGCAGGGCGGCACAGTGTCACCGCAGGTTAGGGCAACACGGCTTCTTGCACAGACTCTGGTAATTTCACGCATTGACTACTGCAACTCCTTACAAGCAGGCCTCCCTGCATGCATATTTGAACCTCTGCAGATGATCAAGAATGCAGCAGCACATCTGGTCTTTAACCAGCCCAGAAAAGCACGCCACTCTGCTGTTAATCTCTCATCAATGGCTTCCAGTCGCAGCTCAAATCAAGTTCAGAGCTCCTGAATCCAGCCTGGGGCCAGTTTGCTGAGCGTCCTCCCCCTGCTCTCTCTCTCACCCCCTTTCACAAGCCTATCCACTGTCTCTTCTCTCTCTCCTATCAATAAAGTCACAAAGTGTCCAAAAATAATCTTAAAAAAAAGAAAAGAAAAGAAAAGCGTCTGCTTAATGGCATTGTAACACTGTAACAATGTAGGGTGCATGCCTCACAGGAAGAAGATTGCTGGTTCAACTCCCTGTGTCAGCTAAAGTCTGTGTGGAGTTTGCATGTTCTTCCTGTGCCTGCGTGGGTTTTCTCCTGGCACTGCAGTTTCCTCTTGCAGACCAAAAACATGCTTGTTAGGTTAATTGGTGACTCTAAAATTGCCTCAGGTATGAGCGTGAGCGTGAATGGTTGTCTCTCTATGTAGCCCTGTGATCAGCTGGGAACCGGTTCAGGATGTACCTCGCCTCTCGTCCAGTGTCAGCTGGGATAGGCTCCAGCCCCCATGACGCTGGAAGGGATAGGCAGCATAGATGATGGATGAATGTGCAACAGACTTTGTGTTTTTAACCCTAATAATTGTGTCTATATGTCATTATCATTATTGACCTATTTGGAAATACCATCATTTTGGCAAATATCCAGTTTTACAACAATCTTATAACTTGGTTAAAATAGATAAAAAGAAACTAAAGCTGCTAACTAGTGCAGCTCTTTAACAAACTTTTAAAATTTGGCAACAGAGTCATCCTCAGAGAAACTCCCCCTGCTTTTGTAATACTCACTTTGAAACACTTGTTCTGTGATAACAAAGGCACAAATTGTCAAAAAGATGTCTTCATAGAAGATGGAGGCTCTGTAATTTCAAAGGAATATAAATGAAGCTAAGACAAATATAGCTCTTTTTTGTGTCTAATCTTTGTTTTTGGCTTCTACATTAATTCATGACTCAACAGTTGAATAAGACGAGAGATGGTGATTAATTTCTTCTGTCTGTTTTTTTATGATCTGCAGAAGTTTCTCTGAACTCTACCAGAAAGCCATAAAGGATGCTGAGTGCAAACCAGGCGAGGATCAGTCTGGAGAGGCCTGGGTGCTGGACGAGAGGGAAGAAGAAGAAGAAGAAGACGTGGAAGAGGCAAAGGTGGATGACAAGCTGAAGGTCGATGATGTGGAAATAATGGAGACTGAGGCTGAGGAGAGCGAAGGCCACGACAAAGGGCAAGGCGAGAGAAGTCACGCCTCGCTCCTCATGCCGGCCAGCTTACCTTTGTTACGTGCAACTTCCCTGCAGGACCAACCGGCCAATCAGAACGAGGATGGCGGCAGCACACAGCTAACACGCAGCTGCTCATTGGAGAAAACATCCTACGGGGATACATTTGAGGAGTGAGTGTTTATAAAACATCAGCCTCTAGTTTTAAACAATGAAACCAGTTAACCAATCAAAACTGTAAAAACTGTTGTTTCCTAAAGAGGTCATATTTTGCCTTAAATCAGATTCATATATTCATTTTTGGTAACTTCAGGGGTATGTTCACAATCACTAATGTTCAAAAAACCTAGTTTTTCCATGCTGAGTACCCTGATAGTGATGGTATGTCTCTGTCAGAGCTCCTGCGCCTTTAAGCCCCCCTTCCCTACATGGGCCCAGTCCACTCTGGTTGGTTTACAGGTCAGATCTGTGGTAATTGGTCAGTTTAGCGCTGCTCTATGCCATATTGTCACAGATTTTGCATTCATTCAAATGTCTATGCTCTGCACTGGACTTGCTGCCATAAGTCTATGGGCTTAAACTGGCTGTGACTCAGTGGTAGGCATGTTCTGATCTGACTGATTATAGATATTCAATTAAGGTTATAGGTTAGAATCAGTGTAAATTTTGACAGCACTTTTTAATTTAGTTTTATAGTCTTTTGCCTAAAATATCTTTTAGCTTTAGTCATAATTTAGTCATCTAAATTGTTTAAGTTTTAGTCTAGTTTTAGTTGATTAAATTTCACAACATTTTAGTTGACAAAATCTACTGTAAATGTAGTCGACTAAAATGTTAAATGTAAAATGTAAGGTGTTTTTTATGTTTCCTTGAATTTCTGAAGTCATGTGTTACACTTGGATAAAATGAAACATCTAAGAACCCTTTATTGAATGCTAGTAAAGTCTGAATGTATAAATTAGCAGAAACAAATTGAACTTTTGTGTGAAATGCGGTCACCTTTATTCAGGCTACCTGGCAGAGCACCTCAGTTACAATACCAGAATTGACAACAAACAGTGAACCTGCTCTACATGAATATATCAATTCATAAAGAGAGGAGCTCTGATTGGATCGCTCCCCAGCTTATCCCACCACCATGAAGCTAAAGCAGCTGTGATTGGATGTCCCTCTTAACTCATCCAACCTTTCCACACAACCAAAGTAGCTGTGATTGGATATATTTGTAACTTGTCCCTACTTTCTACATGACCAAATTAGGTCTGATTGGATTAAGTCTCTGTCAAACACTTTAGTCTAGGTTTTATTTGTTGACAAAAATGTCAGTTAATTTAGTTTTAGTTTTTGTCCATGTGCATGAAAATAATTTAATAAATTAACACTGGTTGGAAATGAATAGCAATAGCATTATCTTAAGATAATGTGATTAATAAGCCAAGATCTCAAAAATACTACCAAAATGTACTTGTTATGGCAAAATATATAATAACAGAATGAATAGATGAATATCCGCTTTGGACTGCCTTACATTAGATGCTTTTTGCGTATTTATTTTTCTAGATACACGTTCATAACCCTTTGAGAACCACTCTGTGACCCTCTTTTGACCCCCAAGAACCACTATTGACAAACAGCTGTATGACTTTGTTTGTTAAATAAAGGCAAGAACGTACTGAAAAATCAAAGAGGTGGCATCTGCTAAGCTTTGAAGGACTTATGCTGGAAACAGAAGAGCCAGCATTCTGAGTCCTGATATGTACGAAGTGTTTAATTTGGACTGGTTGCTGGGTAGGTGCCAATTTGCTCACTGAGCGCTGCTGAGTTACCCTTGAGCAACTGCTTTGGGTGCCAGTCCTTGTGCAGTCCTCATCAATCTGACACCTCACCATAAATACAGGTTTAAAGGTCCTGGTTGTGCTTTTAGTATCTGTTGGCCTGGTCCATGTTCCTCAGTAACAGGGTTAAAAGAATGAGTTTCACCTCAGGAGAAGTGTAATTTTAAAGAATAAAGTAATTAAAAAAATGCAGATTTGCACAATGTTACATTTTCTCCTGTTAGGGCCTCATATTTGGAGAGCATCAGGTAAAGAGGAGCTCTCAAATCACCCAACATGGCTGAAAACATCCTGGAGCAGGAGCTGACTCATCACAATTTAATCTCTGAGTCAGTGCGTCACTTTTCCTGCAAAGGACGAGTCACAGAGAAAGGACATGAAGTGGTGCATCACTGAAGTGTGTGCTTACTTAAAGCTCTGTAATTAAAATCTTTAACTTTACAAAGAATCCATTAGGGGTTCAGTCTTTTGATTTAAAAACTTGGACACCTTTTTCTCTGGAGGGCAGATCAACACTTCAAGAGTAAGGACATTAAAAGACATGGCAGCGCTTCTTCTCCTCAAACTACAGGAACTGACAGAAGTGAAGTTAGTTTAAGGACAAATAATTCTTGTCCTCAAACTTGTATCTTTTGATAATATAAAGATTTTTAATTTCTTTTCCTAAATAAATCCAAAAGAAAAGTAAAACTCATATCCAAAATCATCTTTATTTGTATAGCACCAATTCATAACAAGTGTTATCTCAAGACACTTTACAATAGAGCAGGCTGAAGACAAACTCTTCATTTTATGGATACACATATATGCATAGATACATATATACATATAAAAAATACACTTATACATATATATACAAATACATAAATCCAACAAGAATCGATATAGGCAATCATGGATCCCTCCATCATGGTGGCAAGAAAAAACCTCTGTTAAGCAGCAGGAAATCTTGAATGTGGACCCCAGTCTCATGATGAAAAGCCATCCACACTATGCTGTGTTGGGTGTGTGGGCGAAGGAAGGGAGGTCAGCAGAGACAAGTGGACTAAAGTAAGAACTAAAGCTAGTAACAGATCCATGGGCCAATCATAGACCTGTCTTTGTCATATTTGCCTCTGCTGAATATACATTTATTCGAGGTTAGCCCCTTGAGATGCAGCATCTCGTTTTCAGGAGGGTCCTCATGTCTGTATGATTGTAGTGATAGTTTCTATAGAAGTATAATCAATAACAATCATGAAAAGAGTAATAATCTAATATTTACATTAACATCTATAATGCATCAGAAGCACTGAGACATGTTTGTATTTGTTTCTGCCTTCCTGGTTTGTTTAACCTTCGGAAACTTCTAAAAAAGGATCCACTAAAGGAGGAAACTGTGCATAAAGGAAATATTCATGAGGACATTTTCAGACGCTGTAGCTTTCCAAAAATGAATTTGACTGCCTTTTGTTGTCACTGGAATCATACCTGAATAATTTAACCAAAACAGCATCAGATATGATATATTTGATGGATCATTTTGTGAGCAGCTGAATTACAAACATCAGTCCTAAATCCAAGCAATCCTGGAGATTACTTTTCTAAGTGCTGCTTTCTGTTTCTGACCTCGAAGCTGAATAAAAAAATGCCACAAAACATCAACAGCAAGTTTACTAAGTGTGTGGGGTTTGTGTGTTTCAGATCTGACAGGCACGTGTATGATAACGTGGGGCTGAAAGGCAGCCGCCACATCTACGAGAACGTGGGCGAGCTGAGAGACGCCACACCTGATCTGATCCTGGCCGTCAAACCTAAAGTTCCCCTGGAGGATGAGCAGGTGACGGGCTGAGATGAGAGGACGTCTGATTGGTTTTTACCCCTTAGCTCTCTGTCTCCTCTCTGACAGTGTTGTCTCCCCTCCATGTCTCTGTGTTTTTAGTTCATGGCGGCCGAGTTTGGCGATGACAAAGCTTCGGCGAGTGACTCTTCCTCCCGGTTGTCGTCCGTAGACCGAGATGAAAGGAACTCGCGGGCCCTGAGTCTTCATAACTCCATCACCAAGAGTGAGTACTTCGCTTGTGCTGCAGTATTTTTTCCGTACTAAAATATATGTTATTACAGTTTGCTTCTTCGTGCTACAACAGGGTTTTTATGGGCCCTGGAACTCCTGGAAAACAGTTGACCAATATTCAAGCATTGAAAACATCTGCTTTTTTGAGTAAAAACAAAATATTCCAGAAAATCTTGGGATGTCCCACAAAGTTATTCATCAGAGTTCCCAGTAACAGATGGAATAGCCATCTGAGAATGCTAATTATAATTATTTTGATATTTAACCGCGACAGTAGCTGACAGATAAAAAAATTAGGACTGTCAAACGATTAAAAATTTTAATCGGATTAATCACAGGGTTTCTGTGGATCAATTTTGATTAATCCCGATTAATTATTATTTTTAATCTGTATTAATCCTGTGAGGGTGGTTTGTTCCAAGCTGGACGACATGTTAGCCAAAATGCTAACAGGATCCCCAACTGACGCATGCTTTCCGTCATGTGGTTTTTTAAGCTGGAAGTTTGGTGAAAAGAAAACTCCTTCCTACAGAGTGTGCATATAACTATATTTCAGTCCACTGTTGTTTCTTGTGTTTTCTGTATTCAAACTCCCACCGAGAGGGCCACCCTGCTGTTTAGCGTCTTCCAATTTAAGTTGGTTGGTTCTGCCAGATCAACTGCCCATTTACGCATGTGCAGCAGTATGCGCTACGGCAAGTCTACTTGGACAAACTGCCTGTGATATGTTGCCAGAGACGTTTCACAGATTTTGAGTCATTCTGGGTTAATTGTGTTAACATTTTAATCAGATTAATCATGATGGATTAATCCAAATTAACGTGTTAAATTTGACAGCCCTAAAATCGATTAAATTGTTATTGGTGCCTAGTTAGAAATGGACAACATACTTCACAACTTTACAAGAGAAAAAGGGATTGGGGCTATGAATTAGGGCTGTCACAGTCTAACAATATCACAAATAATTCGATGTGCAAATGGTTTTATAATGGGAAGATAACTCCCTACTTCCAGCCCCTGTGATGGGTAAGTAAAAGCATCATAACCAGGTGGTTTGTGACACACACACCAAGTCCTGTCTTGAACACGTTTCCATCTGAAAAACAAAAGCAGAGTGAGGTGGACTCACACTTTCACAAACATGGACAAAACAGCTCTTCATCCACCGTGTGTATGGCCCTGTGTGTGTTTACAGTGAAAGTGAATTACTGCACAGAAATGTGGTAAATGGGATTTCTGTTTTTGGCCATTGCTACAGACCTACTGAAAATTTGTAGTAATGATATTGGAAAATCCTATTTACACAACATTTTTAGCATGGATACCAAAAACCTGAAGTTGCTCCCTCTGCTGCATCAGTGGCTTGTAAATGGGTATGAAAGAGGATGTGTTAGCTGGATGGATAACTTACATAGAAGCTCAGAACCATCACAGGGAGCTTCAGCCTGTCCCAGCTGCAGCGTAAAAGACGGGATACAACTTGGACTGGTCGCTAGCCAATCGCTGGGCTGACATATAGAGACAGACATCTATTCAGGTTCACTCATACCTAGGGTCAGTTGTAGAGTATTTTAACGAATTAGTGCCATACAAATGAAGATTGATTGATTAAATGTTCTGAAAAGGTCCAGGGGGGTGATCATCCACAAAAAGGAGGACAAGGATGTTTTCTGACCCTGATTAAGCAAACCAAAGCTTCCCTCACTCACACAGCAGCTGACACCAGCTCTCAAATGAAGCCAAATGGAACAATTACACATGTTTGCAAATCATCCCTGCATGATTTAATCCTTAAATTCCTTTTCCACCCCCAGATTTTCTCTGCCCTTAAAACCCCTCTCTTCATTATTATCCTCCCTCTGCTCCCCTCTGCATCCCCTTTGTCCCTCTTCTTTCATCCACGCTGCCCTGTATCCCACTAATCTAATATCACCCCTGCTCTGCTGCCACCCCCTGCCAGGCCCAGGATAAAAGGGGGACAGATGGGTGGTGGGTGGGGTGGAGATTTTAGGCAGCCCCCAAATCAAGGAGCCCCTCTTACACCATCTGCTCGGCCTCCGCTGAGACTATGAGACTCATCGTTTAAGCTCCATAAGAGCGCACTGCTCATCCTCTCATTAGTTTCTTCTGATTTTTGTGGGGGTGGATCTAAAGCTATTGATTGTTTTAAATCATATTCATTCAGGGTCATTAAAAACACTTTAACTTTTTACACTGAGGGTTGGTGTCAGAACATCAGAAGATCTTAGAGATTAAGCACTCTGGATGTATTTATTTTAAGTTTTTATTTGAACTTTTATGCAGGATTCTGTTAGACTCATGATGATCTTTATTGGTCATCCTAGACTAGGGATGGGAATCATAGGTCCATCACTACACGACAGGCGATAACATGGTCCACGATAACGATATAATCACAATGCAGCAATTCTGCGATAATCGATACATTGCAAAAACAAATAATGTAAAAATATGTCACAATAATCGCTTTTGTCTGTCCTTTTCATGTTGTTGAAGCCGAATGTATCCATACTTTGGACTTATAAGTGGCTGGGACGTCCTTCAGTGAACTTTCTTCACACTGATGTCCAACATTTCCACTCTGTAAACTTTCTAGTCTTCTGCTGGTAATTTCCGTTCAAGTTTCACTTGTTTAAGTGTGGAGTGCCCCCTTGAGGAGCTATCAAGTAGCATCTCTGGGAGATAAACCAACAGGGACATACAACATGTTTAGAGCACCATATTTTATTAACTAAATTAGCGATATATGGCTCCAGCATATTGTGGGAGGGAGGACAACAATAATTGTTATATCAATTTTTTTCCCACCCCTATTCAAAGCAGTGTTAATTTTGTCGACTAATTATTTTCGTCATAGTTTTCATCAACAACCTTTTTTTCTCCTGATGAAAACTAGGCCATAACTAAAAATCAACTGTACATTGACAAAAACTAAAACTAAATTAACTGACATTTCGTCAACAAATGCAAAAAAACTAAAATGCAAACTAAAACTAAAATGTTTGACAGAGACTTAATCCAATCAGACCTAATTTGGTCATGTAGAAAGTAGGGACAAGTTAGGAATATATCCAATCACAGCTACTTTGGTTGTGTGGAAAGGTTGGATGAGTTAAGAGGGACATCCAATCACACCTGCCTTAGCTTCGTGGTGGCAGGATCCAAGTGTAAAACATGACTTCAGAAGTTCAAGGAAAGATGAAAAATGCCTTACACTTTACACTTCATATTTTAGTCCACTAAATTTACAGTAGATTTTGTCAACTAAAATGTTGTGAAATATTGTCAACTAAAACTATACTAAAATTAAACAATTTAGATGACTAAATTATGACTAAAACTAAAAGATATTTTAGGCAAAAGACTATAAATAAAACTAAATTATAAAGTACTGTCAAATTAACACTGTGTTCAAGACCAGTCATGTGTCAGGTTGCTGAACAAAAATGAAGGTTTATGTTAAAGAGCTCACGTTTTGCCTTAACTTGGGTATATATGTCTTTATTTTTGATTGCTAGATAGGGTTGTGCGATATGATGATCTTAAACCATGAAGAACTAGACTGTATCAGCGTCAAAGCAGAGAGATTGTAGGATCATCTGTAGTGTGCTGAAAGTGGCTGAATTTATTGAATATAATTGTATGATTTTTTACTCTGCGATGGTGTAGTATTCAAAGTATGTTACAGTGTTGTGGAAGTGTGAGAGAGCATGGTACAGCAGTAGCTCCACATATATTTACCCACTCCAAACTCTCAGGGGCATAGATATCACATCTTTAAACAGCACAGGGGGCCAGTGTCCACAACTGACATTATTTGTGCTTGCTTTCAGAGTGCCTGTTGTTGCCTGGTTACAAAAGTTGACCTCTGGTTCCCTCTACATGTTCATGGTCATTTGAAATAGCTTTGTGTGCTCAACATTTGAATTTATTCAGGGATTGTTTTAGAGACATGAAGACTGTTCAGGAGTCTTGTCCTGGTGAAAGCGCAGAGGTGGAAAGAGAACAGAAATATTGTATTCATGTAAAAGTCACTTTGATAACAGAGCTTCACTTCCTCACATCCTGCCCTAAATACCAGGCTGAGAGGGAGGAATATCATCCTCGAATAACACACAGACACCCAGAATTTGAATTTACTAGAGATGTTCAGAAAATCCCATATTTACTGGAAGAAATGCAAAACTGTGAGACTACTGCAGCAGCATTTATCAAAGTGTGTGAGGAGCTGAGGACAACCAGAGGAACCTGAACACACATATCTTTACATTTTTATAATATCTCTTTTTTTCATTTATATTTAATCAGTAACATTTTTATCTCCATTATTTTCATCATTTAGTATCACAGTACTACTAATTTCATACTTATAATGAACTTTTTCTTTTTATTCTGTTTTTAAAATTAATTTATTAGTGTTTATTTTTAATATAGTGCTCTGGCAATTCATGCCACTTCTTAAACTGTGATTGTTTTCAAGTGCATGGAAAAATAGCTCTTTTATCGGTGTGATCTAGTAAACGTGAAAGGTTATTCTTTTAAAATGTACTTTAAGTGCTGAGAAGAGTGAAGAGAACATTTTCATGTTTCTTGCAAAAAAGGACAACAGCTCTAGTGTAATGAGTCAACCTGTTATTTATTCTGAGATATTATCGTAAAGTAGATAAAAACATCTGACCTGAGTAATGTAATTAACCACAGAGAAGAAGTTTACCCTGATATGTATGAAATGAGTTACTGGTATTATGGAAAATTAAGCTCAGTATTAATATGACTGTTTTAAAATGTAACTAACCCTTGTGGACTTCCTGTCCACCTTTGATAAGTTATTAAATATTAAACCAATATTCTTTCAATTTTGATTTTCATTTCAGTATGGAGTATTGTAATGTTTAACTTGGTACTGATTATTGTGACAACACTAGTTGGTGTAAAGCTTGATCATTTTTGCTTTTTACTTTATTTTTTACTCAGATGGCATGTGAATGACATTAAGTTCAACACTTTGTGCTGAAATTACTATAGTAAAAGGAATAATGAGATTTTACACAGAAAAGTTTTTCAGTTACGTTAATAAATGTGAATTTTTTTCTAACCTCTGCTTCACACCTCACTTGATTATACAATCCATCAAATGTATGAACTGCCAGCAAAAATCATTTTTAAAATGTGTTCTCATCTTCGAAAAAATTCTCTCCTGCACACTGAATCAAGCAGTTCCTCCGCAACATTCTGATAAAAACTACAGATAAACATCCTTTAAACAGCCTGTATTAGAAATTCAAAGCAAAAAATAAAGTCCGCAGTGGTAGCAACAGGTAAAAACAACAGTTGTCACAGCAGTAAAATTTATGTAAAAAGCCTTAAATTGGACAAACTGGTTTATCTCTCGTTTGCTTAAATTATCTTGAAATTAGATGGTTACCTCTATCAGTCTTGTGAATGTAGCTTTGAGATATTTTTTTAGACAACAGATCAGACAAATACACTGAGAAACATATGCGTTATTGTGAAAAAGTACATATGTTATATGTTTGCCATGTAGTGTAAACACTGGTCTGTTGATCTGATTTTTGGTGTTTTTACAGTTTTAAGAGCCTACATGTTAGTGTTAGTGTGATGTGAATTGAGTAAATAAACTGGAACAGAGCACAGTATTGTACTGACAGCATTTCTCTATTTTTTGAGAGGTAATAGTACAATAAAAGCCAAACTTAAGAAATGAAGTTGATTAATAATTACTGTCACAGTATTGATGAAACACTTGTGTGATCACTGCAGCAGTTTCCCTCCTGGTCTCCCTGATGGCCTCTGTTTTTAGATGAAGCAGCGCTCCCCAGTGGTGAAGCTGTGTTACTGCAGAATGACTGATGTATTATGACTGCTTCTTAACATGATTTTGACTCAAAGAGGAAGCTCTCTAAGTCATCACGTCTTTTTTCCTTCAGTTCTTTCAGAGACAACAGACTCGACGGAGGAGGAGTGGCAGTCCATAGCTGACCTCGCTACAGCCTGCCGCAGCATCCTGGAGGCTCTGTCTCGAGAGGGTCAGACACTTTTTTATTTTTGATCATCTCTCTTTCTTTTTGAATTACAATATTTAATTTAATGTGCCCTCTAATGGGCTGAGGAAGGCATCCATTGCTTTGAAAAATTTGGCCCTAAGTGTATTGACAATCAGGGCTTGATTTTTTTTCTGCCTGAAGCTGCTTTTATGGTTTTAGCCTTTTATTCCTGAGGAGGCTTATTGATTCTTTGAGAATGTACAGTATATATGTATATAATCCAGTTCAACCTCACAGTTTCCCCTGTAAAATAAAAGTAAGTAAATTTAATCACCTTACTCTGGTGTTAAAGCTATCTGATGCTGCAAGGATGTACATTTGTGTGCTCCTTGGATCTGGAATTTTGTTCATTGTCTTGTCATATCCTTATTAATCAATTAATCAATCAAACTTTATTTATAAAGCACTTCTCATACAAAGAAATGTAGCACAAAGTGCTGTACGTTATAGAACACAAGCAGATAAGAGTCTGGGAACAGAAAATAAAATACAAAACCTGATAAAACCGTGATAAGATATAAAGGTAATAAGGTGCTAAAAGTTGATTAAAATAAAACTGTTTTAAAACCAAGCAATAAAAGGAAATAAATTAAAAGTGGTAAAACACAAGAAGGTAACTCTGAAACTAAAATGGAGTAAAACACATATAATGCAGACTAAGAGAGTGAAACAAAATGGAACTGAAAGCCAGGTGAAGGAGGGAGGTCTTGAGTTTGCTTTAAAAAACATGAACAGTAGGTGCTGCTCTCAGGTCTGCAGGTAGACTGGTCCACAAATGGGGCCATAATATTAAAACAATGCTTCACCGTATGTTTTGGTTTTTACTTTGGGAACAGTTTAAAGACCACTACCTGAAGACCTGAGGTCTCTACTGGGTTTAGGAGACTGCTGGCTAAAATGAAATATTAAGATATCTTACATCTATGAAATATTTATGTGTCTGCATACTTTGGCCACATAGCATACATTAAACTTTTATTACAGGTGGATCTATAATTTTTTAAGACTATTATAATATATACTTTTATTATATATATATATATAAGTTTCATCATGCAGCTTTTTTGGAGGTAATTGTGTGGCTAATTCTTCTCACCATAGACCGCAAAGCTGGAGACCCCTCCCAAGCTGGAGGTGACCAGACGGACGGCAAGCTGAGAGACTCAAAAGACAGGTGGGTTGCTTTACAGTGAGTACTGTGTGAGACTGTTTTATAAGTCCCTCATTAGTATATTCGTTACATTTCTGTCTTGACTTTCGCAAACCTTCCTCCTCTAAGCTTCTCTCCTTTGTTAATTATTCATGCCGTTTTGCTGCATCCAACAGTTTGAGTCAATGTTATGCCTTCTGTCTCATAAAAAGAGTCCTCCTCCGGCTGACTCAGCTGCGCTTCTGCGCATGCAAACACACATACAGGCATCATGGCTGACTCACTATCATTGTTATCTCACTGTTCAACTCCCACTCCATCTCATTTTACGTCTGTTCTACTTTATCCAGCCTCTCTTTTGCCTTATATGGTCTTTATGCTCCCACCTATGATGTGGCTCAACTTAAAAATTCAACAAAACTGTTGCTCAAAGACAATGAGTCAATTTAAAAGTTAGCAATCACATACACAAAGCTTTTTGTTGGTCCATGCCGCCTGTATTTACACGCAGTTAATGTCTGCATACTTATCGCAGGGGTCAGCATCAGCTCTCAATAGTTTCTTTTTCAGTAACTTGCCTTGTCAAGATGTTTTTTGTAGCAATGAAGACAACAAAACACCTCCTTCTTTAATGGTGAATATTTATATCTACATTTTTTTGTGTGATTTGTCAGTTCATAGACAAAGAGAGATTAATTCATGCCACACTCTGTGACCCCATAAAAATTTTTACCCTGTGCTCTTCTGTCTTTAAATACTCTCTGCACTTTTTAACGTTTATTCAAATAAACTGTAAATTAAGATCAAGAATACACTCTGTCATTATAGACTGAACATCATATGTTTGGCATTTCTACCTCCCCCCAATAAAAACCCTCACAGTGAAGTTTGAGATTTCATCCTAGGTATTTGCACTGCTGGGATATTATTCAGCTCTCAGCCTGCAGCCTCACACTAATGACATTGCACTGGTTTTCTCGATCTTAGACATATGGTGCGTTCCTTTGCATTGGATTTGGGAAGAGGGGACTTGGAATTGCGTTACATCCCAGCTAGATGCGATTCAGTGTGGAGCTGGTAGCTGGGGGACGTCTGAATTCAAAGTGGGAATCTCCGAACAAAGGGGACCAACCCAGTGACACTAAGACTATCCTAGTTCTGAGATCAACTGGAACCCCCAGTACTAAAAGCCAATGAGATGCTTCATAGTGTTACGAATCATTGCTGATAATTAACTCTGTAACCAACAAAAAATGTTGAAACTTGTACATTCTCATCTTTGTGGTAATCTGAACAAACAAACCGGCTTTTCATGATCTTATGAGCTTAAATGTGGCCAGAGAGTGAAAAGCTATTAGGAAGCTACTATGGAACTACAACATGGCGGTTCAACACAGAAGCAGCAACAATACTACAAGTGAATAACGTCCTGTTGTGCCTTCTTCTTTGAGAATTTCCTTCTAATCGAACTACAAACTACAAGCTGATCCTCATGGCTGTGGATATAGTGTATGAATTGTCAATTATTAAAAACCAGTAGAAATGCTTGCAGTTTGCTCCCCAGCCATTTTTGCAGTCATTATTAGCAGCCAGTTAGCAACCGTTGTTTTAAACACAATAACAACAGTTTAGGATCCAGACATCATCAGATATTTTTCTTATATCCTTCTAAACATTAAAATTCTGTGTGTGTCTGTTCATCATGAAACTTATTTCAGGCATTTATCCAAAACTTGTATCAAAATCCCATTTAGTTTTGGGCTTGTAACCAGGGAGTGCCAATTGTAACTCACTTCCTGATCTTTGGTCCTTCATCCCTCTACAGCAGTGCTGTTATTCATTACAACATTGCACCCTCTAGTGTCATTTTGCCTTATTAAAGCGTCTTCCTGTTTTCACACGTTACTGGCATATTGTTTAGAATGAGCACTTAATTTTCAATTAGTAAACAGATTTAACACTCATTAAACAAAGTAGTAAGACTGTTTTTACCATTGAAACATGTACATTAGCAGAATGTTTCAGATAAATTGTGGAACTAGTTTATTTGACGGATTAACACTTTCTTATTGGGTCTTAATTTTCACTTGATGCTGTTTTATAGATGTTGTATAAAAGCAACGTCATGCTCGAGATCAAAATGTTGTGCTAAATTATTTAATTCTTAATAAATTGATTCTTAATAAATTAATTCTTAATTTCCCTGAGGGAGTCTTCACCAGTGATTAATAAAGTTCTATCTAATCTAAATTTACGTACTGTAATGATTATCCTGAAACCAGATTACTCAAAGCCAGTGAAGAAGTTTCCTCGGGCTTCAACATGGCACAAAACAACCAGTAAGAATAAAAGCACACTCTGGGATACAGCATTAAGTGTGTTAAAAGCTACCTTGACTAAAGAATGCCAGATAATACATTCATTAATACTTTTATTTTTTTATCATTTCAAAAGCCTCCTGCGGACAAGTGTTGCTAATTAGCAGATGCCCCAAAACAAAAATGCATCTGATTTGTCCAATGCAATTGTGATGTCAACATCAAATAAACAATAAATAAATAAATGTAACTTATTTAACGCTGATCAAGACTTGTTATTTAACGTTTTGTGATTATGAATCAGGAAAGCGTGTATTTTATGTTGACAAAGTGTCGCTGCGCTTCTTTCTTGCAGTGACTCTCCAGGCCACCTAGAGGAGAAAGTGTCACAGCTGGAAGCCATGCTGAAGAAGCTGCAGGATGACTTGCAAAAGGTGCTTTGACTTTCATGAATGTTTGTCTCTGTATGATATCTTTCAGTGAGCTCCAGGTGAGAGCCAGCAGGTAGGAGAAAAGTATTTCAGTTGTTCAGCCTCTGTCTGTTCTCGCTGGAGTGAGACGATTTGTGTTTACAAGCAGGCTTGTTATTTATGTGTACAATTCTTCTGTCTGCTCAGCTTGTCAACACACAGCTGGCTCACAGGCATTGAAACAAAAACTTTCATTAATTTATTAAGAATTTTATTGTAAATTTGTACAGTTACATTTGCAGATTTTTGAATATTCAGATACCCTATTTAAATGTATTTATGTTAACTCCCCAAATGCTGTGATTAGTATTTTTTAATTCTATTTCTAGTCAACATAATTCTGTTGTTGATGTTTATTTTGATGCTAAAGAATACTGTACATGTCAGACTTCAAACTAAGCACAAAGTCCACCTGTAATGGTGAAACTTAAACCCTTTCTCATGGCCTTCAGCAGATAAAGTCACTTAGCATTCAACAAGTGGACTTTGTGCTGAGAACTGTTTTGTAATTGTGTTTCTGTGTGCACTTAATATATAAACTTATTATTTATACCAATTAATTGAATGTTTTTTTTATTTATTTGGACTGCGAAACCACTTTATCTCATGACAAATTAATCTGCTAAATAATTTTCTTTTTCAAAATCCTGATCTAATCAATATACTGTAAAGATATTGATATAAGACGTAATAGCATAGTAGCATTTAGTTTATTATGGATTTTTTGATCAGCTAAAAGCAATAAAGGACAATTTTCTTGATTGAGTAATTGTATGATGTATTCATAAAGCAGTAGTGAACCATTCACTGGCTCTAGCCACTAAGATGAACACTATTGCTGCTGTTCTGCAGAGGGCCAAAGTGGATATGCATCCCTACACTGTATTTATACCAGTTTCCCATGAAAACAAATGATATGTTTTCCCCCTGGGAAGTCCACTATTTTTGTATCCAGTTATCTTGAGGTAACAGTGTCACTCTTCTTTTTTGAGTCAGGAAAAAATAGACTGAGATATAGGTCAAATGAACAAAATCATTCATGAGGGGAAAATTGGGCAAATATAGATGTATAACTGCTTGTCCACTTGGAGCCTTCATACTTTTTCTCTTTTTGTAGACAACTATTAATTCAGGTTTCAGACTGTTGGCTTGACAGAGCAAGCAATTAAAAGACAACCGTTTGGGCACTTGTTGATGGATAAATGAAGTATTTTTAACATTTCATAGAGGAGCATCTTTTAAAATTGTGGTGTACAGTCCGTTTACATGCAGTGTAAAGTCAAACAACAGTTTTGGCTTAATTAGAACATTAAACTGAATTACTTTCCTTGTCTGAGTTTACAGGCAGTAGATGAGACCAACTTATTGGCATACCTGAGTCCGCGTCCACTGCAGTGGAAGACATTTTACCCCCTTTCCCCCCCCAAGTTATTTTGGGCTAGATTGACTTTGCTAACAACTTAGCAAACAGCCAAATAATTGTATGAAATGTCGTATAAACAACACATTACAGCTCTGTTCATATCACACACACTCCACTCTCTACTGTTGGTGGAAATAGTTTAGAGCTTCTCAAACATTTGAGCCCATAAATCCCAAAATAGCAATGCCAAATGCTGCAGATCCTCGCTATCCATGCAGGTAATTGCCTTTGCTCATATATTCTTTTTCAGTGACTCTTAGAGTATGTTTACAATTGCTAATGTTCCAAAAAACCTTCTAGTTTTCATGTCCAGAGTACTCCTGATCCACCTGTATTCCCTCTCTATCTGAAAAGCTCTGTTTGAGCTCCTGTCATTTTAAGCCCCTCTTTCACATACGGGCCAGTCCACTGTGATTGGTTGACTGGTCAAGCCTGTGGTTGTTGGTCAGCTCAGCGCTGCTTGGTGCTTTATTGTCAAAACCCAGTATGAAGACTGTCAAGCATTTACAGATAGCCTAGAACAGTTTGGGTCCAA
Source organism: Cetoscarus ocellatus (assembly GCA_037902135.1). Lineage (NCBI taxonomy): Eukaryota > Metazoa > Chordata > Actinopteri > Labriformes > Labridae > Cetoscarus > Cetoscarus ocellatus. The sequence continues at coordinate 82,569 of JBAMNC010000172.1, read as the reverse complement.
TTTGGGTCAAGTTATCTCCGTGTCTAAGTCCAACCTCAAAAAATGTGATCTAGCGCGATTTTAAAAGACGAAGGAAAGAAGTGTTTCTTGGATTCAAAAAGGTTTTGCCTGAGGTGCTCTTTGGACCAGGATTCACAAAGTCACTGAAGCAAATAGAAAAGACTCCAATGCACTCTCTTAAACCAATGAAAATACCTATATTTTGATGGCATGGTCTTGTAGACCTTAAAAACAAACTTTGACGCGTTTGGCCATCAAGCCTTCCTGATGATTTAAAGAGAGTGCCTTGGAGACTTTTCTTTTGCTTCTAGCACGATTACAGTTAGGCTAACATACCATGTTTCTGAGAGGTCCAGTTTTAATGGAACTCAATGATAAGTAAATAATGTGACCTTCTAACTGCATGTAAATGTACTGATTTGTTATTAAGTGCAACTCTGTGCCTATTTCAGGCAGTAAAATGCTTGTTCAGTTTTTTCAGCAGTCTGAACCTCAGAGCACAGACTCGTCTGCTATCTCTTCCAGGTCAGGCTACATGATATAAGTGCAATTTGGCCTGGACAGTTGTATCGGACAGTTATAGGGTTTCACTCAGCCCTGAAAATCTGTTGTTTCATCTCATGGAAGTGTGATATGGTGACTTTATATAGAATGCCTCATGACCTCCTGACAGAAAGTATGCACAATTTTTGTCCTGCCTCCTACAAATTGTTTTATCAAGTCAAAGACATTGGCCAATGAGAGCACAGAGCAGGCACAGATGTAAACAAACCAAACAGCAAAGAAAGTATGAAGTTGAAGTTGTTACTTTGAGATGGACCTTGAGACAGAGGAAAGTTTGTCAAGCTCTTCATCTCCGTCTTTATCATTAATAACAGAGGAACTATTGTGACAGGTTGGAAAAGGGAGATTTTAGCCAGAAAAACCAACAAAGTTGACATATACTGAAAATACAGTATGCGTGTTCTCTGTCTTCAGTCTTCGACCCTCCCTCTTCCAAAATCATCATGTTGGTCTTCAGGTACAACCATGTCTGTCGAGTCCACTCGTGCAATTCTTACAGCGACCATCTTAACAAACAAACAGATTGTGTAGTCTGACCTGGGCAATACAGCAAATTACTCTTTCAGTTTTCACACTTCAGTGAGCTTCTCTACACTCTTCGTGTTGTGTTTATCTCAAGCTTTGTGTTTATGTGTGCCCACTAGTTACCTTAAAGCCAACGCTGTACCTGTCGCTCCCCTCCCGTTCCTGCCACAGCGATCTGAGCGACGGCTTTTGTTTTTGTTGTTTGCCGATGTCTTTCAGGAGAAAGAGGACAAGGCGGTGCTGCAGGCTGAGGTGCAGAGCCTCCGGCAGAACAACCAGCGGCTGCAGGAGGAGTCTCAGAGCACGGTGGCTCGCCTCATCAAAGTCACCGAGCTGCTGTGCAACGTCAACAAGCCCTGTTAGCTCCGACGCTGCATGCACAATGATGCAGCGTCACAATAACACACAAATCAGCAGAGAGGTGCAACTCATACAATTTGCGCTCAGTATACTCAATTTTCTCAAACAAACCAGACAAACACACTCATCCTCTTCAACCTGTGTTTAGTCACAGTCTCTATCCTGAATCCTGGACCTGCCTGCTGGTGAGGATTATGCAAACAACTCATAAAAAAAGACAAATAAGGACATTTTCAGCCTCCCATGACCTTCACAGACTGACCAGTGTGCAGCTCTGAGGCTGCTGGGTTGCCAGAGTGCTTCTCTATTCGTGCAATGGATGGATGTGTGCGCAGCATGTGTGTATGCGTGCGTGTGTGAATGCATCTCTTACTGTACCTTGCTTAAATACTTGACAAGCTGGGCTGAATAGCACTTGCATAAAAAAAAGTGGCAATTAAGACTGAGAGACACTGTATAGCATGTTAGGTGGTGTCTTTTCTGAAATGACCAAAAGTGTAAATATATATCACCAATAATATATGTGACCAGTAGTGTTGCTATCCTCTCTGCCAGATGTGTAGTTGCAGCGTGAGTGTGGCGCTGATAGTGCGGGAGAGTCGTGTAACAAATCACAACATGAAAAAAAGGGAACGTGACAGTGACGAGCCTTTAGGCGGCCTTCTACTTCAAAAGATGTAATGATGGCAACTGAGTAGCCTCAGAGCGAGCTCTGTTACGCAAGGACATTATCCTCTGCCCTCTTCATCTCTCAGTACTGTATTTAAAGAAATGCTGGAGTTTAAATGGAGAAGATTATAAGGACACAACAATAGTCTGAGCATGATTGTTCCTCCTGGAAGTGTATGAAAACAAATGATAAGTAAAAGGGTTATACCTCTCCTGAAGACACAGACAATGGCAGGAAAGAGCTGCTTCAGCTTCCTTCCATGTAGCTGTTTACTTCTAACCTCACAATTGTAGCAGCCATACTGTAGACAGTGGTCCCCAACCACAGGACCATGGACCGGTGGATCATTTGGTTCTGAGTTGAGCAGAAAGACTGAATACATTATTTATTGCCCTTGATTTTAGTTCAAGGGTCTGAATACTTTGAAAAATGACCAGACCCACCCCATATCCATCTGTACGTCCTGACTGTTGCTCGCGTGCATTTGCACTTGGATCGTTTGGACATGTTGCTCTGAAACAATTTAATGTTTCCCCTTTGGGCCGGTTCATTTGGACATATTCAAACCCATCAGTTAAATTCTGTTCTGGAACAAAGCAACCAATCTGAGAAAGAAAGAGTGATCTTGAATGTTTTTAATCAAACCTTTGGGTTGTTTGTAGTGAGAACATAATCCATCCAGTGACTGTAAGAAACAGTTCATTCAAATTCTCTTTCTTATCAGATAAAGAATATAGGAGACATTATTCTTTACCTCGACGAGTTTCAGCTGCAAACTGCAGTCTTCCTCAGAAGTGTCATCCGAACACTGAGGTGTCCTGATCAGCTGTTCTTCCCAGGCGTAGTCACCCTGAATGACCTGACAGGTCAGGCTGACAGGGTGTGGGAGAGCATTAAGGCTCCTCCGTCCTGGGTTATTATGTTTTTGCCCCATATTTTTTTTACAAGACATTTTATTGAACATTTAAAAGATTAAGAAACAAACTACACAACTTGCCATTATTATGTAGAACCATAGGCGAAGGAAAAAAGCAGAAAAAGTAATAATAAAATTACAAATAAAGTACAATTAAAAAATAAATAAGTAAAAGTGGAAACCGTGCCATCCTTAGATTCAATCCACAACAATTGCATCTCACAAATGACCAGTGTTTACAGTTATCTTTTGTATTGACATTGTCCATGAGAGCACAGCTGCACTACACTAAATACATACACTTAAACAACAGTATGTCTTCATGAATGTAAATAATACACCAATGTAGTGTTATAGTTCATTCATCAAAGCACAGACATTTTAAAAAATGTGCCTCTTTTTCTGATTTCAATCACCTCTCTGATCCCCCAACACTTTAACAGGTTAACTCATCACACTGCACTACGAGTCTAAATAGCAGGAGCAGTGTTCATAGTCATAACAATTAATAATGATGTAAACAATTTTCTGTCCAATGAAGTTACTGTACAGTTTCAGGCACTTGTTGGCACCATTAATGATGGGTAGACTTGTGAGCAGAGCATCCCAAGATTCAACAACATCCACTCATTAAAATCTTAACTCAAAGAATCTAAGCAACTTTGTTCAAGCACAGGAATTCATCCTTTGTGTCTCTTGAACCTCAACTTTTACAAGGCTTAGCTCTACTTTTCCACTTCGCTGTCCATTTTTTATCAACACTGCTGCAGGTGTTACTGTGCCGTGACCAACCGTGTTAACCGGAGACCGACAAGCCTAAAATAGACTTCTTGTTTATGCACTTATTCAACTCTTATATCATAACTGTTAGACATTTGAAAAATATGCTCATCCATCAAAATACTTTGACCTTCTAACTGCTCCAAGTTAAACCTCTACCCTTTTTTTTTTAGGACAGCCCCTCTTAATGCGAGCTTCAGTCTGCTGAACAATGCTGCAGTGTGAACATGAACTGGTCCAAAGGAGAGAAGCAAAATTATTGACATTTAATTATCTAAATCAGAAATAAGTAGTCTTTGTGGCAGCTATAATGCCCCAAAATTGAGCTCGAAGCCAGCTAAAATGAAAACAAAAACTCAGGATTAAAATCAGTTGCGTGATCCTGAGATTGCAGCAGAAACTCTGAAAAGTCTTCATGAAGCTGAGCTCTCTGCTCTGTTAATAGCAACCAAAACAGCAATTTGGAGCAGACTGGGCATAAGCAACACACTTTGGATGTCTCTGTCTTCTGTCTACTTGAGATTGGATTGTCTTGTTGCCGGAGTTCACAGCTCATACTGATTTTATTTTAGATTCATCGTTTTTTTTTATCAATAGGTTACTTCCTGTCATGCGACACCAGTGATGTGAGGCAGCCAGATTGGGGGCAGGAAGTGGAACATGCTAATTGGGAATCAATGGGAAGAGAGAAAAGTGAGCGTCACATGTCTAGAAAGTATTATCAGAGAAGATATGCTTGGCATGATCTTGGTCCATCAATCTACCTGGCTTAAGGCAGTCAATATCACACGTTACTCAGTCCTGCAGACCTCCAAATACACAGAGAACCAAATTAAGGCATATGCGTCTTCTGGCCTGGAACTTTTTTGTTTGTTGTGGTCAATATCCCAGGATCGATAGCATAATTGAGCTACATCTGTCTTGATTTTGCTCCACTGTGCAAGTTTGCTTGAGACTTGCTTGATATTTTTTATTCTTGAGTATCTAGCAGCAAAAAACTTGAGTCCATCATGCGCTTTGTGTTTGTGGAAACTTTGCTATTTATTTGTTGCTATTTCTGCAAGGTGAAGTTGATAAATTATCCTAGCCTGACCTTTTACTGAGTAAGTGCACACAGCAGTGTTGTTTGACACTGGATGATTTGAACCAGTGTCTGCTGATGTTTATCTGGACACTTTTAAAGACTTTTGGGTTACTTGTCCCGACTTAACCCTCGCAACTCCAGCCTTTTTCTGCTTATTTTGATTTGCCTCCCTTTTTTTTTGTTTTCTCGATAATGCATGTGAAACCTTTAACCTGTCGAGCAAAATCAAGCTGAAGACATATTTTTTCAGGACAGCCTGGGCTTTCAGAATGTGGATGCTTTATTGATGTCAGATTTATGTATCAAAAGTTGTTTGACCAAAGAGATAAAACAAAACTTCAGAACAGAATCAATCTCATAGAACTTTATCACATATAGATTTATTATGAACAAGCCCTTTTCCATTTAAATTTAGTTTACTCAAACCTCAACATTCATGGGAAAAACAGAAGTATGTCATGGAAAACATTTATTCCTAGATTTATTCCTCCAAACATCTTTCTGCCTCATAGAGTTATTAGTGCCACTCTTGGATGCAATTTTTGTCTTGAATGTGTCAAAGGGCCACATCCCGTCTCTCTTTGTGGCCCTGCGATTGGCTGGCTACCGATTCAGGGTGTCCCCCTGCCTCTGGCCCAGTGTCAGCTGAGAGGCTCCAGCTGCTGCGACTCCTTAAGGTATAAGCGGTATAGATAATGGATGGATGGATTAATTATGGATTATTTTGCTGTAGATCAACTAATACAAATTTCTTATATAACGCTGCACCTCATGGCTGTCTTAGCAACGTTATTGTAGGGACGTATTTGACCGAAAGCCATTTTTTGATTGGCGAAAGTGTGATCCTCCAAAACAGTCGTACCCATAAAATCTGTCAAACGGTTCCAGAGTTACAACTAAACAATGTACGTTTTACGACTTTGCTGCAGTGGTGATCCCATGGAGTTGGGAGGGTTAAGGGACTTTCACAGTGGTGAACAGCACAGTTTCAGCATTTTATTACATCTTTCTGCACAAAGATTCACTTCCTGCCCTTCATTTGGAGTCTCCTGTGGTGAAATGACCTAATCTGAAAGCAACATATCACCCTCAAACCTAAATATTATGGTCATCATCTCCCTGAGGCAAAAGGTGGTCCATGAAAATCTGGTCTTACATAAAACTGGTCTGTGGTGATAACAAGGTTGGGGACCGCTGCTTTAGAAGGTCTCCTGCTGGCCTAAACTACAAATGCCCCAAAAAGGCAGCTTCTCCTTCAGCTGGCAACATAGCTTTAGGTGTCTAGAGAAACAACACCTTGAAGTGATAGTGAACTACAGAAACCTGTATTTAAATATGTTTTGTGTTTGGCGGATGATACAGTGAGTATTTTGTGAAATATGGCTTACGAGTGGTAGCGTTAAGGACAATATCTGATGAGTGTTTGTGTGTGTTTCTGTGTCGTTCTTGCACTTTCATTTAAGGTCAAATCAGCACTGGATAGGGCACATGCTGTACTTTATCTACCCAGGTTGTATCATGGTTCAAGACAATAAGGTGGAGACGATCTCATCCCCCCTCTGCACCACCTTACCTCACCTTTTTTGTGTGTCCACTGCTGCTTACGTCTTCAAAGGAGTCACACCGCCTCCCTCAGTGCCAACGAAAAAGCCTCGGCAGCTCTTCAGATCCCAGAGAAAAACAGAACTGACTCGACCGCAAACCATGACAAAAAAGGGATGCCAAACGTTCACCAGTCACTCAGACTCTGTTGTTTTTCTTGTACAAACTTCCTCTTGTAATTTTATTTTAGAGTCACTGTGAATACCTGGTACCAGCATATTAAGATACAGTATATACAGATTTAAATTATGAATCTAAACTTTATCAGTATGTGAAGATACTGTATGTACAGCTGAACTGTTCCATGTTACTTAGTGCATTGGGTTGTGTACGCCCTCCTTTTTGCAGGATGATTATGCAGATAAAGTGTTTGAATCGTGGCCGCACAGCCTCCTGTTTCATCTCCTGTACATGCTGAAGCCTCATCGTGACTGACCGAAGAGAGACGCAGCTGTAAGAAGATCTGATCTATAGCGTCTCTTGTATCTAGATTGTAGGAGGTTGGTCAAGCATGGGAATGTGCCAAGCAACTTCCAAGCTCCCCTTCTGTATGTGTGTATGTATAAAAATGTAACTTATTAATCATGCAAATGTGGATTTTCTTGTAGCTGTTCAAACTGGAGGGAAGTATTGAGGGAAAAAATGTGAAATAGGATAGTGAGAAAAGGTGTACTTGGTTATACATTTTGTTTCTTTGTAGAAAAATCAAACAACAATGATCTGAAATGATGCGAAAATCTGCAAACTTGCTCATGGTTCTTGTTATCATTCTAGTTTGGAGCTATTTCAGCTACAGCTCTTTCATATTTAATAAGGTCTTTTAACACCCTTAGGTACGCCTTAATGAGTGATGGTCTAACTGGTCATACTGGTGTTATGTGAAGGCTTATTTCTCTGACTTTGTGCCTACCTGAAAATGTAATGTATGTCATAACCCAGCGTAGTGACCTCATTTCTTTGTCTTTGGTTGCACTTACTGAGGTTTTTGTGTGGAGGAGACCGTGCTAACATCTGGTCAATCATCCACTATGTGAGGAAAAGTCATTGAGTAACACATAATCAGAAAGAACAGATAATATTAATAATAAAAGGTGTGTGTTGTTGGTTTGAAGAATAACTGGAGCTCGATGAGCAATGCAGATTGTTCAGAGACGCAAAGAGAGGAATATATGGTTGTTTAAAATGACTGGTGATGCATTGAAATGGAGTTTCAGTTGAAATGAATGTGTTGAATGGCGTATGCTTCCCTGACGGGATGATTATTTTGGTATTTAAATATTTAAGAATAAATTGTCTCAGAAAATTCAATAAAAAAAGGAATCTGATTGTGACTGAATGACTTGAAAAAAATAGTGTTTTGTTGTGGTTCAGGAAATACAGAATCAACAATGAATTATTGAAAATCCAGATTTAAGGAACATTTTCGTCTCACTAGCTATTTTGAAACAACAGGTAACATTTTCAATTCTGCCGAGCCTGGCATTTTTGCCTTTCCTCTGTTTTCTAATTCTAATTGTAATTTTAGCATAGAGTTATCTACTTGTTAGTTGTCGTGTTTACACTTTATTTTTGATTAGGGATGCACATCAGCATTGGTCCAACATCAGCATTGGCCAATATTGGCTCTTTTCAGCCATCTGCAAATTAATAAGGGTTGAACAGGTATTTTTTAGATGTTCTTCTGTTAGAAAAGTGACCTGTTGGATAAACTCTGATCAGTTATCATGATCAAACATGATAGAAAATAGTTGCATTGTGGGAGAATTTCGCCAAAAGAAGTTACTGGAAAAGCATCGCTATCGGATAAAATTATCATTTTAAGCATAGGCTCTGATTTTCACAGTAGGTGCATCACTACTTACAAAATGACCTCTTAACTTTCTACGTCAACAAGTGTGTGAGTATTCATCCACTTGCTAACCAAAATAGCCCATCAGTGGTTAAGTTTCAAAGAGTTAAAAGATCCTTACCACGAGGGGCTTCGAAGCTAAGGAGATAGCAACTATTTTATCTTAATTTGTTAGCATGTTGTTTATCTGGGTAAGCAGAACATGTAACAGTTTTCTGTATAATGCAGACTTCCATTGACTTAATGGTAAATAGCTGAATGCTTAAAGTTTTTCATTGTTGTGTCATAGCATGGAAAACACGAAGTAACCCTCATGAGGGATCGACAAATCATGCTGGATGTGACTCATGTTAGCTAAAAGGAAATTTGCCAATCGACTAAAGATGTTGTCGTATGAAGAAAGAGCCATAAACATCTGACCATCTAAATAAAAGTGTGATAGTGTTCAACCTTTTAGGGCCTCAAATTTAACTTACACTTTTTACCCTTACGTCCTAAAATGGGCCCTCTCATAAAATGGTCATGAAAAAAGTGATATTAAGATTTTCCCGATTGTTTCAATGAGAAAACCACAAAACATTCATAAGTAAGTAAATAATTAATGACAAAATTGGTTTAGTTAGGACCTCAAATGGTCCCTCTCATAAAGTTTAATGAAAATGTAATGTATACATATATTTTTAACTTTCACCACATTAAATCTTTTTAATGACTTCAGGCCTAACCATGGTTATAATGTTTTTTTTAATTATCATTTACTGTTATGTCTTTATGCTTTTTTTTTATTAACTCTTGCCTACAGGCTATTATTGGGCTATTGTTCCGAAAGGATCAATGGATGAAAGCTTAAAGTTTTGAGCTGCCATGCAAAGCAATAGCAAAGATGTCCCTTTAGAGATCTTGTATGACTTTTAATTGTAACTGTTGCTAATGCACGCTAACAGGTAAGCAACTATGTTTTATTTTTTAATCCTGGATATGCTCTCTTCTCTATCACAGCTACATTATGTTAATATCTAATCACTTCTAGCTGTTATACCATTTGCAGAATGCTAAATATTTCTATTTTGATTATTTTGGTATACAGAAGACTAAGAATAGCATTAATACTATAACAGGAAATTAGCCAAGTAGCTGCTAATGTTTACACTTAAAGTCTCAGGGAGCATGACTTGAATTTTTCTATGATTCTGAAAAAAAAAAAAAAAAAATTCAGTGTATCATTAGGCATCTGTAAGTGTTAGAAAGTCTTGCTCTAAAACAACTCATTTTACAGTTCAGACACTTCCATGTGAAGAAGCTGATTGGGCAGGAGTGAAGTAGTTTTGTTGGATTTGAGTGGACATACATATCTGTGAGGAAAGTTTTTGTTGAGTTGTGTTCCCAGGGGCTTGAAGACATGTTCTTGCCTGGAAAAGCAGCTTAGCATAACCACCTTTTAGGCCTATACATTTGATTGAAATGACAAAAAGCTAATATCAACGTTTTTTAGCATTAGCCTAAATGGTAGTAATTCAAAAGTCAAAAGGTTGAATGAGAACTTTTGCTTTTGCTTCCAGAATCATCTATGATAGCTTCTCCTTTACAAACATTTTTTTTGTTTTTTTTACTTGTTATTGTTTACCAATTACATTTTAATTAAATGCAGGAAGACAGCTTGTACGGTCCAGGACTATCATTCATTCAGGATACTATTTTACTTTTGTGACATACAACACACATTTAACGCTTTACACTCAACAGAGACTCCAATTGTCAGCACAACTCATTCAGCAGAATTGAATGTAAATATCTTGTGTTTCTGAGGACCGAGTGAAGAGGAACATCACAGGAATATCTTCATAACACTTCAAGAGACAAAGACAATGTGGCTGTAAAGATCTGCACATTTGTTTTCTTACAGTGAGACCTTTCTAGGAGAGTTTGATGGATTTGTCCTGGAGATGCAGTCCTCACCTGCTGGACCAGACTCAGCAGATGATAAACACCGGCCATGAAGAAGAAAGAGGCCTAGAGAGAGGCCGCTAAAAGGTCTGACATTATTTATCACAGCCAGAACATGTTTTAATCAGAAAGTTGGCTGCAGGAGCAGACTGTAAATGTCAGTTTGGAAAGTAAGGTAAAAGCAAGAAATACTCACAGTTGAAACACTAACTCCTATAGACATAAGAAGTCTCAAAACACAGGGCTTCTGCTGCAGTTGAACCAGAAAATTGCACTCATATTCAATGGGAAAACAAAATGAGCTGCTAGTTAGTTTAATTCTGTTTTAGGTGTAAATCTATCCTTCGAATTAAAAAAAAAAACATCTGGCAGTGAGAGACAGAAAGAAAATATCTTCATGGCCTAGTTTTTGCAGCTGAAATACTTAAAACAAGAACTACTGATGCAAGGCTTACTGGATGATAATTACTCCATCTATACAGTATTTCATAAATAGAAGACTATAAAAAATGACCAGATTTAATACATTTAACATCCTGTTAGTCACTGAAGTTGCTGAGCAAGCATTGGGGTGACCAGCTCTGTCCCTGACCCTTTAAAACCCCATCACCGCGTCTTATTGATGTGTTGTTTGTCGACTGATTGTCTGACATTGACTGTCCTACAGGGAACTGAAAAATGCTGAGAATAAAAACTTTTCCTCCACTTCCCCATAACGAAAATCTAAAAACATAATCACACATTAATGAAAGCAAAGGTTATCATGCTGAATGAATGTGAAGTTTCTTAATTTCTTCTGTCCCGCCACAGACCTTATTATCTCACCTGACACACCAGATGGACCATTCAATATATTTAACTTGTCCATTTGGGAAAGATCCCATAGAAAGTGTTTAGGAATGGGCAGAACCTTTCAACAGCAAATATAGCAGGTGATTGGATGATTGTTCCATCAATCAACATTTATTATGGATCAACTGGATAATACTTGGCCCTTTTCCACCAGCCCGCCTTGGCCCTACTCTACTCTACTCTACTCGGCTCTACCCGGTTTGCGTTGCGTTTCCACCGGCACAGTACCTCCTAAAACAAACCAGTTTTAGTACCTACTCTGCTTTGGTTCTAAGTGAGCTGAGTCGATATTAAAAGGTGATGTCGACCGACTGCCGGCTACTGATTGGTCAGAGAATGTCGTCACCAATGGGTCATGAGCACGATGCCCAAATCAGGACTGCATTACATACGCTTTGTTACTTTATGGCAATAATGTGCTGCCATCACATTGTTAAACACGGGACTTTATCATTACGAGCTAGCTAACAAGCTAGCGGTAGCTTCCATTAGCTTACCCTCATGCGTCTTTTCTTTGCAGCCCGATTGCTCTCGTCCTCGGCTTCAAACTGTTGTATAGATTCCAAAACTCTCCTGTACTTCTCAAGGGCATTTCTTCTCGTCACCTGCAGCCTTCTTCTGCTTTCCTCTTTCATTCGGTTTGTAACAAAAAGCCACAGATCGAGCATCAAGTATACTATTGCCTCCAAGTCCTCCATTGTTTTGATTGTTGTGTCACACTCAAAATGACATGAACGCAGTGTCGCCCAGCTGTTTCACGGCGACCCCGCCCCCGCTGGGTAGGGAACCGGACTGGTGGAAAAGTAGCACAATGCGAGTAGAGTAGAGCCGGGTAGAGTCAGGGAAAAGCCGAGCCGAGTAGAGTAGGGCTAATGGAAAAGGGCCAATAGGTGGGAGCTACTGTGCTGTAAAATGTGAGCAACTTCGTAAAACAAACTCTTGTCAAAACATGTCAGAGGTGGAGCAAATATATCCTTACTATAGAGAAGTTTGTAGTGTTGATCTTCGTTTTTCATTCAGTAAAGAAATGCAGTCAAAATCTGATTGAACTGCGACTGAAGCTGTTAGTATCTATGCTAATCGCTGTGTGAGCAGTCACTTCCTGCTGTCGTCTTGCTTGTAGCTTGTTCCTCTACCTCTTCTGATTGTACCGTCCCGCTTTGGGCCAAGCACAGTCGTTGTAAATTGGAGCTTGGCAAGATGGAGCGTCCTAATTACAGACATGGAAGCTGCTGCGCAAGCTAACTTATTATTGGCAATAACCCAAAAACACTGAAAAACCCAGAGGCCTTTTGCTGAAGGAACCACTAAGATGTTCACTCCCAGGTTAGCCCACAAAAACATGTCTACCCTGCACGACTCTACGAGGTATGGCTACTAAGTAACGAGACTGCGCCAATGAGGATAAAATCACGAGGTTCACGGTCACTCTGAGTGAAATACAGTATATTAAAGGTTGTGTATTTACACACAACTGCTGTACAACAAGTGACGTCTTTAGGTCACTGCTAGGTTCTGATTGAAGTGCTCCTGTTTTCTGCTAAAGCTTCAAAAAACGATTAGCTTCAAAGTTGATCAACACATTGACTTGTAATTTTTGGTGAAATTGAACAAAACAGCAGCCTGATCTTAAATTAATTGTGTCACACGCATGTATGTTTGATGGCCCAAAAGATTATACTTCTGAAAACATTCAACGGATCATTTGAAATAACTAATGACTCAGAATAAGATGAGAGCAGAAATGGTCTCAATTGATAAAGACACAGTTTGGCAATTTTTGCATGAAAATTTGAACATGACAAAAGAGTGTGCCAAAACTTCTGACTCATGATGATAAGGAAAGATGACGGACAGTTTTGTCTCAAATCACACACTCATAGTTCATAGTTAACGAGTTAATGGATCACAAAAGAGTTCAATGACTCTTAAAAGAAAATACAATGTTAAAAACTGTGATGGCATTATACAATTTAGTGAAATCAATACCTGAATTATTTGAGTTTTAAACCACAAATGCCTACAACACACGATGACACTAGAGAAAAGATAACTAAAGAAACTGGTTCATCTTCTGGTAATCTGTAATTTAAATTATGTTTCATACCCCCTTCTTTACATTTGGTAATCTTTCTTATCTTGTCTGAAAAACACGGATCACTTCCCACTTAATGAAAAACTTTGACCAGGATGAAGAATCAGCTCAGCAGATGTTTAGTCAGTCCAGCCTGTGTTGCAATAACTCTTACACAAACAAAGTGTGAATTAAAAAAAATTGGCTGCACTCTTATCGCTGTGAATTGATGTAGCATGATATAAGCTGCATTCACATGACAAGATTTCCTGATTAGTTCACTGCACAGCAACATGATACAAATATTTCCCGGTAGTCTTTTCTCTGGACGGCATTCCTAAACAGAGCCGCAAGAAAAATGCTTCATCTCTGCAGCCCTGACACCGCCGGGAGGACTGATGGCAACAATCAGCTGCTGATGTCTTTATTTGGGGTTGTAGTGCAGGACTGACGATTCACCAGCAGCTATGTGTCACACACAACTCAAGGGCTTTAACACCGCTCCTACTCATCCATGTTCTGTAAATACAGAGGCTGTGTGCTGGCGTGTGTGTATGTGTGTGTGTGTGTTTGGACTCATGGTTGTAAATTGTGTTTTAAATGGCTCGGCAGTGTTGCTCCATACACAACACGTGGACCAGGCTGAGGGGGAATCTCTTCTGTCTGCATCCTGCAAATAATCAGACTTCACCTTATTTAATAATCATAGAAGAGATTTTTTATCTGCTGAAGATGACCCGCAGAAACATTTGCAAATCACTGCCAGTCGCCAGTCCTCAAGAAGTTTGTTGCTGGTTTTTAAAAAGGCAGGGGAGGACTCTATTCTGCTTCATATGTGCTGTCACATGGAGTGTTTTTCTACACGTTTTTGCTGTGATTATGCACATGAACAGGCTATTACGCAGTAATTTTATGCTTCCACAGTTTTACAAAGGATCCATACTGAAAACACTGAAATCAGCTCCATTGTTCTAAACAACAAATATGTTATTATGTAACCTTTCACAAAAAATTAGGGAGGCGCAACACTGCCGATACTCAATATGCTGATATTCTCAGTCATTATTGCTAGTACCAATATCTATATCGGTGTTGATACTGAATATTTTTTGCAAAGAGCACTAGGCTTGTTCCTAGCCACCACTGACCTGTTTGGTCATGGTTACAGTCCTTATGAACACACGTGAAGCAGGAAAAACAAGTTAAATAATGGTACTTTTAATTTATAAAACTGGGCAATTAGTGATGATGAGATACGTTCTGCATCTTTTTAGGTAATTATCTGCCTATACTGATATTGCTCTGATAACATTGTACATCCTTACCAAAAACAACAATAACTTGTACACAATTTAACTGTTACAGGCCACTTGATGGAGACATTCAAATCGCCTGTCTTAAAAATGTTTTCTCCTGCTTCAGAGTCGATATAAGTTTTCTTTGTGAATTTCTATTGCCAGAGTGATTCTCCACAGATCAGACATCTTTTATGACCTTCAGTTTAAGATAATGGAAAAAAACACTCCAGGACTATGTTAAGCTGCTCTTGAAAACACCTCAGACCTTCTAACTATGTCAGGGTTACACAATTTAGGTCATAGTTTAATTGCAATGCACTTAAAAGACTTGGCCCAGGGAGAAGATTATCTAACAGGAGGTAGCCCTGCAGGAATTAGCCAACAAAGAGTTGATAAAGACAAAACTTTTCTTCCTGCCTTAAATGTTTCACACAGCAAAGCTATAATCTTGTGCACAAATTTGACTTGTTTCTATAAAAATAGCATCATTTTCTGCAACGCATGCTATCTGTTAATAAGTTATGTACATTATGAACAACAAGCCGAGCAAGCCAATGATATGAGTCGCGCCCTCATGTCATAAACATTTTGGTTAAACTTTAAAGAATGAGACACATCAGGACACTGCAGACAGGCTTATGTTATCTGAAGAATTTTTACCTTTTTACTACACTAATATTCCCTGAAGCCCTACAAGCAGTCTACAACAAGACACATGAAATTCTGAATATTAATTAAAAAAAGAAAAGTGAGGCACTAAGTGAAGAGTAACGCCGTGTCAAAGCACTCGTAGCTCAAATAAAGGAAACAGATGAGGACAAATCAGTAAAAACATAAAGCACTTCCCTAATTTTTCCTAAAGCAGAACTAACAGATAAGAATGAGTTATAACAGAGGAGGGAATAAAAAGCTACCGAGGTCTTTATTTTTATTAGAGGACATTAACCAGACTTCTTTGAGCGTACAGTATATGCACTTTTACGCAAAAGTCTGTGTGTACTTTTGTACTTTGTGGGGAGCTGGCAGAGTGGATTTTTAGCAGACAGCAGTGAAGGAGTGTTTCATAATCTTCGCCCTGTTTCTGGAAGGTCTCCATGTGACAAGAAGTCTCTGTTTCCCTAAACAGACAGGAGAGCAGTTGGAGCTCTGATTTTGTAATAATTCCTGCATGAAAATGATATTATGACAAAAACAGGGATGAAAAAACAACCCTGGAGTTAGATTAATTCACTCTTCCACACATTTTATCATATTGTTAAGTCTGTGATGCACTTTTTCAAATACGAATCTGAAGTATCTCATCAAATTTATATCAGAATATGAATCTTTTGGTTAGGATATATTTCCCTGGAAACAAAGTGACCCCATCCTGCTGGCAGACTGAACACTTGTTTATGTTTCTCATAATAACACTGTGGCTTAAATAAAGTGTCAGGAAAGGACATATTCTCAAAGTGAGAGCTCGCAGGAGGAAGGGAAGCTTCAAAATGTTCTCCTGCTGGCTGGAGGCTGCGGGGTCAACACAAGAAAAGCAACACCTGTTCTCAATGCAATTTCCTGCAATAACTCACAAAAAGGCAACAAATAGAGATGTTAAAAAGCTTTTCATGTCCTGAGCAGAGTTTGATCAGTTCCTCACAGTCAGCCTCCAACAAATCAATGTTACTGATGGAACTCAGAGTCACCAATCAACCTAATGAGCATGTTTTTGGTCTGTGGGAGGAAGCCGGAGTGCCCAGAGAGAACCCACGCATGCACGGGAAGAACATGCAAACTTCACACAGAAAGGCCCTGCCGACCCAGGGATCAAATCTGCGACTATCTTGCTGTGAGGCACTGCACTACCTGCCGCCCGGCGCTGAATTAACTTATATTAAATTAGTTTTATCCCTATTACTTCATGTCCCTCTGGGTTAAAACCTCAGTGTGTTATGATTGTTGAGGCCTTGTTTACACAACAACAGCTGACTGAAAACAGGATGTTTTGATGCTTTTGTTTTCAAAAAGAATTTTATGTTCAGACAACAGTGTTTTCATTACAACCTCCATCCACATGGATCCACTAAAACCACCAGAAACAATGAAGGATGTCTGCCAAGCTGTATGGTGTTCACTATCACCACATGTGAGCATCACTGAAGCACGGCTCTGCAAGAACGAGGCTGCTTTTAGTCATTAAACATTGGCTCTGGTGCTGTGTAAGGCCCAAAGTACCAAAACTGTATATCCATCCATTATCTATACCAGTTATCCCTCTCTGGATCATGGGGGCTGGAGCCTATCCCAGCTCACATTGGGCGAGAGGCATGGCACACCCTGGACCAGTCGCCAGCCAATAACAGGGCCACACAGAGGACAGATTTGCGCACTCACACTCATACTTCACAAAGAAAGACCCTGGTCAACATGGAGAGTCAGTCAAACCAGCAATCTTCTCACTGTTAGGTATGCACACTAGCCTGCCACGCCCCCAAAAGCTAATAGCTAACACTAAAGCATAAGTCTTAGTATGATTTTCAGATGACAAAGATGATTTCCATCCATCCATTAACTATACAGCATATGACTTTCAGGGCCACGGGGGGCCTGAGGCCAGTCCCAGCTTACATTTGGCTAGAGGCGGGGCACACCCTGAACCTGTTGCCAGCTGATGGCTGGGTCACATAGAAAGACAGACAACCATTCGCACTCACACTCATACCTAAAGGCCAATATAGAGTTACCAATCAACCTAACAAGCATGTTTTTTTTTCCACTTTGAGAGGCAGCTGGAGTGCCCGGAGAGAAAACACGCATTCACGGGGAGAACATGCAGAAAGGCTCTGACCTCGATCAAACCAGGAACCTTCTTGCAGTGAGGCAGGTGCACTACCTGCTCCACCACCAAGAAGTTATAGTTAACACTAAATTCTTAGACTGCCTATGATTTTCAGATGATAAAGATGATTCAAAGAACTGAAAATTTAAAGAGGCAGTACCGCAGCTCCAAACAGTGGTCAATACAAGCTGACATTCTTTTTGCACACATTACATTATACTTACATGCATGATGAATTATTTACCTCCCTGTTAGAGGATAAGTTCAGTTTTTTGACACCTGGACCTTGTTTTTAGGATTAAATACGCTCGTAGACTCACCCAGACAATTTTGGCATAGCTCGGAACTGTTTTCGAGCAATTTAGATCCATCCGACGGCGTTTTTTTCTCATGCCATAGCAGCGGACGGGGCCAGAAATCGAAGCCCCTAAATTAGACATTATCTGCTGCGAAACTCACTCCTCCTCTGTTGCCATTGCCGTGCAATGTCCACAACAACACCACCAGTTAGCCCCCATTCATGGACGTGCAGTGGTTGCTTGTTCTCTGGCCAGCTGTTCGGCTCTTTCCCTCTGCATCCTCCTTTCAAATAGCTCCTTGTCGGTATATTCTGGCTCAAAACGATACGGGCATCCATTATACTCAAAGTTGTCGTCAGACACTTCTAGATCGGATAAATATTCCGCCATGTTGCACAAAAATAGCCATGTAGCCGAGTAGCCTAGCAACAACAGTGGCTCTGATCAGCTGCGCTCTTGCGGTGCATGTCTACGACATCACCAAAAGTTACCCATCCTTGTAAAGCCCCGGATGACCATAACAACAAAGTTGAGCTGACATGGTGATAACACTGGCCATTCATTTATAAAATGTAGCTGAAATGAGCGAGTTTCGCAGCAGATAATGTCTAATTTAGGGGCTTCAGTTTCTGGCCCCGTCCGCTGCTATGGCATGAGAGAAAACGCCATCAGATGGATCTAAATTCCTCGAAAATGGCTCCGAGCTCCGCCAAAATTGTCTGGGTGAGTCTACGAGCGTATTTCATCCTAAAAATAAGGTCCAGGTGTCAAAAAAATGAACTTAACCTTTAAACATCACTGTAATGTACAACAGTCACAGTTTTCTGATTTTTCTTTTGTACAAGTAAAATATGAGGGCTCTGGCTAATACTAGTCATGATAGAAATGTGGCATCGGCATCATTGTAAACTTTGACCCCATGCAGGTCAAAATTTAAAATTTGATGCACATTATACATTTGTTATTTTTGTATTTATTAATTGTAATATATAAGCAAAACATCAAATTGAATAAAAAAGGTATTTATTTTAAGTTATGTTGGTGGCAGCTTGTATATTTTCAAATGTCTCTGGGGGCACCTCATTGGCTCCCTGCTGGCTACCAGGTGCTCACAGGCACCATGTTCAGTACCCCTGCTCTAGGGGCTGTTGCCTAAATGGTCTTGTGAAATATATTCTGTATTGTTTATACTGTGTGCCAGGTTTGAGCTGTCTGTCTCATCTGCAGGAGTTTATAGCCTCACATTTATGCCGCTTCAATCTGATCAAAACCATTATGGCTAATTTATTTAGAATTGAAAACAACCTCATGCAGCCCCACTTAAAAAAAACTCTGTAAGAAATTTTCTCATATTTGGCAAATGTCGACTCCAAGATTAAACTGAAGGTCATTGGTCAAGGGCGCTGTGACCTCAAATCTCGTGAGTGCAATTTCCTAAGAATGCAGCAAAGGTTTTTTTCCTTTTAGTCTTGGCACCAATATGCTCTCAGACTTGAGGAGAAGTTTCACTGTGCAGCAGTTACATTCCTCCCAGAGGCATAAAATTAGTGGGTTGTGGTTTTAGTTAGAAAAAGCACTACAAACATGGTGGCATCAAATTATTCCTTAACAAATAAAACCTCTCATGACTGATTTCATGAGCCAATGATAAGCACATTTAATGTTTTTTTTATGGCACATCAGTATGCATCATCAGCCAATGTGTTTCAACCTACTGCATTTACATTTGTTTGAGACACAACCCAGGACTCAGGATGTTGCTTGAAGATGCGATAGTGCAGTTGTTCAGAAAGGAAATGCATTTGATGCTTTGGTTTGTCAGCATGGAAAGAGACAGTATGATCTGGGGAGAAACACTGAACAGAAGTTTCAAAAACTTGGAAAAACTTTGGGAGATTTATTTGACCTAGTTTAAAACTTACAGCTCAATAAAAGTCGTTTTGAAGAGCGATGTGAAAAATGGCCATGATGATGTCACAGTGATGTCATTGGGGTTATCTTTAGGCCTGGAAACTTTACAAATGAGTCTGTGTTATGACAGTCTGAAGTTTAGGAGTTTGGGAGATTTGGCATTTACCAGATACAAAGGCTTTTTAAGAATCTATCAAGGCGGTGATGGGAAGTGTAGGATTTCATTTAGTTTGAGCAGATGAAATGCCAAAGCCCCATCTACCCGACATATGAATATGTTTTGTCTAAATTATGGTAGAAGATAAGTCTGAAAGAATTTGTTAAAAGGTTGACTAGTTTGCCAGTTTTAGCTTTTGGAGAATATGCAGTGTACATGTAGGCTTAAAGGTTGACATGTAGGTGAGTCCTCCACACAGACATCAGTGCGTGGAAGAGCTGCAGATCTGTCCTCTTCTTTTCTTTATTGAGATGAAAAATCTTAAGCAACAATCTTAAGCAATTCCTCTGAAACCCATTTTAATGGCAGTTCAGCTAGATGCTGCTATATCAATCAACATCATTCCTCTCCAGGTTATATTCATCATAGATACTAATTCTAATATTAGATTGATCTCTTTATCCATGGATGTTATTGATTATACATCCATAATAAATATCTTTACAACCGTATAGACATGAGGACCCTCTTGAAAATGAGGTGCCACATCTCAAGTGGCTTACCTTTAATAAATTTATATTCAACAAAAACAAATATGATGCTTTACAAATAAATATTGGTTGATTGACTCTATATTCAGCAGAGACAAAAGTGATTAAGACAGATTTATGATTTGGGCGTCCATGGCTTTGTCGCTATCATAAAATCTTATTTTTAGTCCCTTTGTCTCTGCCTGGATGGATCTATCTCTGGATGTATGTATGTGTATACACAAATATGTATAATGTGTGTTTGTATCTATGCATATACTTTACATACTGTATATCTATAAGATAAAGAGTATGGCTTCAGCTTGCTCTATTGTAGAGTGCCTTGAGATAACACTTAGTTTAAAAAAAATAAACAAATAAATAATTTGAAGTAATGTAATCCATGTTGTGATGGTTACTATTAACTTCACTGCTGCACCTCTCCTCCAGCTCTGTTCACATGTAATTATCTGAACCAGGTGTGTTCAGCCAATCAACATTTAATCAGGTGCATGCAGATTAGGGAGGGATGGAAAATGTAATGAAGTGTTAAGGCTCTGTGGGATCAGAAATTGGCACCATGGAAATGTCACCCCCGTGTGCTTTATTTTGGCGTGTGGCCTGGGTATTTGACTTGGGTCGTCATGCACCAGGGGGCCAAATATGACCCCCTTCTCACTCAGAGGGCTGATATCAACTAATAAAAATTCTAGACATGAGAAAACTTGACAGAATCTGCCACGAGGGATTTAACCTGAGTTGTAAAACATGGCTGTGCACAAAGACAAAGGTATGAGAACATCCATCCATCTGTGATCTCTGTCGCTCATCCTGAGTGGGGGCCCAGGAGACTGGAACTGATCAGGGTGGTCATTGGACTAAAGGTGGGATACATCTTATACTGTCTGTCAGAAGATACAAATACTTTCTACAATGACCTTTGAACTCTAGTATATATTTTCCAATTTGTAAGATTTAAGTAAATATAACTGGTGCATTAGAATATTTTAATAAACTCTATTTTTGGTAAAAAAATGTCACAGTCACTGTAAGGTAACTGTGACATCGACTTCAAAATGGTCTATACGTGGTACTGAGCAGCACTGAACCAGCCAATCACAACAGACTGGGCCCACATAGGGCAGGGGACCCTTAAAGTGACAGGAGCTGACACAGTGTTTCTCAAGTGGTTTGGCAAGACCTTTAGGCAAGTCCAAGTGTGCCTTGGGAAGTTGTTTAATAATAACTACAGGGTAGGGATGAAAGACTGCTACCTGAAGACCTGAGGGCTCTGCTGTTTATGTGAAATATATGTGAGATATGGGCTCAATAAATTAAGAGGATTTAACAAATTAGTTAACAAAAAAGTCAGAAGGATTTTAATAAACTGTTGCAGTATGGCCTCTGACGGTGACAAAATAATTAACCTGACCCTTTCAGCAGACTGGATGCAAGAGTAAAGGGTTGCCAAATCAAGTAAATTTGCAGGATTCTGACAATTTTCTCAGAATTTTGACTCGAATCCCAGAATTCTGAGTCGAATCCTAGAATACTGACTTTAATCTCAGCATAAATTCTGGCTTTAATCCTAGAATACTGACTCTAATCTCATAATTCTGACATTAATCTCAGCGAGAATTCTGACTTTAATCCCCAAATTCTGATTTTAATCCCAGAATACTGAAACTGATCTCAAAATTCTGGCATTAATTATAGCTTGAACTCTAATGAAATCCCAGGATTTGGACTCTCAACAGACTGGAGGAAACAGTCAAGAGCTGCCAAATCAATTGAATGTGCAGGTTTCCGACTTTTTTCCTCAGACTTCTGACTTTAAACTCAGCATGAATTCTGATGTTAATCCAAGAATTCTGGCTGTTATCCTAGATTTCTGACTTTAATCCCAGAATTCAGACCATAAATTTAAAATTCTGACATTAATCTCAGAATGAATTCTAACTGTATTCCAAGAATTCCAACTTAACTCTCTGCATGAATTCTGATTTAAAACCCAGAATTCTGACTTTAAACTCAGCATGAATTCTGACGTTAATCCAAGAATTCTGGCTTTAATCCTACAATTCTGACTTTAATCCCAGAATTTGGACCATAAATTTAAAATTCTGACATTAATCTCAGAATGAATTCTAACTGTATTCCAAGAATTCCGACTTAACTCTCTGTATGAAATCTGATTTAAAATCCAGAATTCTGACTCTAATCTCAAAATTCTGACATTAATCTGAGCATGAATTCTGACTTTAATCCCAGAATTCTGGCTTTGATCTCAGCATGAAGTCTGACTTTCAGCAGACTGGAGGCAGCAGTTTTTAGTCCCTGAGCATTACAAGCACACGGATTGTTGAGTTTGTCGCTGCCTGGTGGTCAAACTGCGGAAACATGTGAACAGAGAGAGAGAAACAGAGAGAGAGAGAGAGAGGAGGCACTCGGAGCTCTGAGCATGTCGCCTCCTGTTGCTGTAGCTCACTGTGGGATCTGCTGTCGACCTTTCAGGCGGAACACATGAACACAGAGTTTTATCTTCGCCTCTTCTCGGCACGGACGAGCAGGAGGGTTGATCTGAGTGAAGCAGCACCGAGTCTGCTCCCGGTCTGAAGGGGGAACACGGGCTGCCTCTCTGAGGGGATTTTCCTGACAGAACTTGGCACAGAAGTCGGGTTGTCGCCGGTTTGAGTCTGCTCGGAGCTGCTAGCAGAGACTAAAGTGTGAAACAAGTGTGAGGAAGACAGAGCAACAGATGTCTCTCGGTGGATATGCGGCCGGCTGAGGAATGAGAGCAGCAGCAGCGAGGCGCCGGCGGCCCTTCCAGCGGTTCTGCTGCTGTGGAGTCGGGCTGCTCGCTGTCCTTTGGCTCGCGCAGGTCATCACGGCTCCAGGTGAGACAGCCCCACGTAATGACAGATACTACAGGCTGCGCGCGCCTGGCCACCTGCGTGCCTCCGTGCTCTGCAATTAAAGTCCCACTGACACTGTTAGATAATGACGATTAGAACCACTGGGAAAAAAATGAGAAGTTGAAGGTATTTTTAAGTCTGTGAAACATAAGAATTCTGAGATTAATGACAGAATTCTGAGAAAATAAGTCAGAATTCTTACTTCAGTCTCAGAATTCTGCCTCTAATCTCAACATTCTGACCCTTTTCCTCATAAATCTGATTCTTACATAATTCTGACTCTAGTACCATTATTCTGAATTTCATCTTGGTATGAATTCTGAGTGAAACTCATAATTCTGACTCTGATCTTGTATGTCTAACTCTAATCTCATGTTTCTGACATTAATCTCATAATTCTGACTTTTTCTCTCAGAATTCTGACTCTTACATTTTCCTTTGTAAGAGCCTTATCACAGAATTATGACTTTTTCCCTCATAATAATGTCTCTTATTTAATTCTGACTCTAATCTCAGCCTGAATTTGGCCTCTAATCTCAGAATTCCGATCTTTTTGCTCATAATTCTGACTCTAACAGAATTCTGACACTTATCTCAAAATTCTGCATTTGATTTTCTCATGACTAAATCTCAGAATTATGACATTTTTCCTAGAAATTCTGACACTGATTTTAGTATGATTTCTGACTTTAATCTCAAAATTGAGTATTTGTCCATAAAAATATGGCATTCATATAATCATAGGATTCTGACTCTTATCTCATAAATCTGACATTAATCTCAAATTCTGATTTATCTTCGAATTCTGAATTTTTTTTCCCTTAAAATTCTGACATAAATCTAAAGTTTCTGACTTATTTTCCCTTAGGACATCAAACATTTTTTCCTCAAAATTCTGACTTTTTCTCAGACTTTAAAAAAAAAAACCCTTATCTTTTAGAAATAATGCAACAAAGGAGTCTGCAATAGATTAAATTGATCAATTGGAATAAATTTTTGCAGAGGGTTTTTAAATGAAAAAAGATTTCGTAAAGACGTACTATTACTCCATTTGTTAGTTGTTGTAAATGTTTAATATATAAATACTGAAAATTAACACTGTTTTTTGAATTGTAGGTCCTGCCATTTTTTCTTTTGCACAGGCACGTTTTAAAGCTTGTGTTTGTTTATTCAATTATATTAAATATTGGTTAAAGAATTCCATATTAATATATTGTGAACATAGTGCAACATTTGGTGATCTTGTAGAAAATCCTGCCTACATTCAAACTACATCATAAACACTTGATAACAAATTAACAGCATGTACTTTGGTTGTAAGAGGTAAATTCAGTTGGGATATATTTTTGATAAAACCTGTTTTATGCCATTTTTGTGTAACATAGTCATTTTTTCTTTGAGAGGAAAAAATTAAATCATAATTCGGCTGTTGTGAAAAATAATCTGGGATTTTATTTGTGGGATATATCGCCCAGCCCTAATACAACAGTGATACTGTACATCAGAGAGATGTTGCAATTAGAGTCAAAATGTACCAAAGAATACAGAGTAAGAAATAACCCCTGTTAGTTTTATAAAGAGAGGAATGCAGTTGGAAAGGTTAAACATGAAATGAAAACTAAGACATGTATGGGGAAAAGATCTTTTCAAAGTAGCACAGAGTTGTGTATTCCATCCAGCTGCAGCTGTAATCTAAATATTTTAATCTCAGCCCATCGTTCAGCCAAACATCTCCCAGCTTCTGTCCCCCTGCTCTCTCTGCAGGGAGGCGACGGGCGGTTGATTACATAAAGCACACACAGGCATTCAAAGTGCAACACCTATAAATCCAATCACTGCAGATAAGTTCAGGCAAAGGTTAGCCCAGATTCATCAGACATACAAAATAATACACCATCTTTTTTTGAAGAGATAATGCATCACAGGGCATGTTATGAGTTCTTTTTTGTGGACACCATGTTCCATGAAATAATTTGTCATCATCAGTCAGGATGAATCAGACTTAAGAAATTTGACTCTTTGGTAGAATTAATCCAAAATCAGACACGAGATGTTTTTATGTCAAAGATGCACACCCACCTCCTCCAATATATGAAGCTCTGCAAATATGCGCCAGTATTCATCAACCTCCAGAAAAAGATCAGTTTTGTCACAGAAAAATGTGAGAAGGATGTAGGGCTGGGCAATATATTTAGTGTTGATACACAAAACCCAAAACCAGTGAAGTTGGCATGTTGTGTAAATCGTAAATAAAAACAGAATACAATAATTTGCAAATCCTTTTCAACTTATATTCAATTGAATACACTGCAAAGACAAGATACTTAATGTTCGAACTGAGAAACTTTATTTTCTTTTGCAAATAATCATCAACTTAGAATTTAATGGCAGCATCACATTGCAAAAAAGTTGGCACTGGGGCATTTTTACCACTGTGTTACATCGCCTTTCCTTTTAACAACACTCAGTAAACGTTTGGGAACTGAGGAGACCAATTTTTGAAGCTTTTCGGGTGGAATTCTTTCCCATTCTTGCTTGATGTACAGCTTAAGTTGTTCAACAGTCCGGGGTCTCCGTTGTTGTATTTTACGCTTCATAATGCGCCACACATTTTCAATGGGGGACAGGTCTGGACTACAGGCAGGCCAGTCTAGTACCCGCACTCTTTTACTATGAAGCCACGCTGTTGTAACACGTGCAGAATGTGGCTTGGCATTGTCTTGCTGAAATAAGCAGGGGCGTCCATGAAAAAGACGTTGCTTGGATGGCAACATATGTTGCTCCAAAACCTGTATGTACCCTTCAGCATTAATGGTGCCTTCACAGATGTGTAAGTTACCCATGCCTTGGGCACTAATACACCCCCATACCATCACAGATGCTGGCTTTTGAACTTTGCGCCTATAACAGTCCGGCTGGTTCTTTTCCTCTTTGGTCCGGAGGACACGACGACCACACTTTCCAAAAACAATTTGAAATGTGGACTCGTCAGACCACAGAACACTTTTCCACTTTGCATCAGTCCATCTTAGATGAGCTCGGGCCCAGCGAAGCCGGCGGCGTTTCTGGGTGTTGTTGACAAATGGCTTTCGCTTTGCATAGTAAAGTTTTGACTTGCACTTACAAATGTAGCGACAAACTGTAGTTACTGACAGTGGTTTTCTGAAGTGTTCCTGAGCCCATGTGGTGATATCCTTTACACAGTGATGCCGGTTTTTGATGCAGTACCGCCTGAGGGATCGAAGGTCACGGGCATTCAATGTTGGTTTTCGGCCTTGCTGCTTACGTGCAGTAATTTCTCCAGATTCTCTGAACCTTTTGATATTACGGACCGTAGATGATGAAATCCCTAAATTCCTTGCAATAGCTCGTTGTTCTTAAACTGTTGGACAATTTGCTCACGCATTTGTTCACAAAGTGGTCACCCTCGCCCCATCCTTGTTTGTGAATGACTGACCATTTCAGGGAAACTGCTTTTATACCCAATCATGGCACCCACCTGTTCTTAATTAGCCTGTTCACCTGTGGGATGTTCCAAATAAGTGTTTGATGAGCATTCCTCAACTTTCTCAGTCTTTTTTGCCACTTGTGCCAGCTTTTTTGAAACATGTTGCAGGCATCAAATTCAAAATGAGCTAATATTTGCAAAAAATAACACAGTTTACCAGTTCAAACGTTAAGTATCTTGTCTTTGCTGTGTATTCAATTGAAAATAGGTTGAAAGGGATTTTCAAATCATTGTATTCTGTTTTTATTTACGATTTACACAACGTGCCAACTTCACTGGTTTTGTGTTTTGTATATAGTTTTGAAATGAGATTTCAGTCAATTATTTTTGTTGTTATTTATTATTATTTATAGTTTTATAGTTATATTTATAGTTACAATGATGCTAAATTATGAAAATAGATGCTAGCCTATCCAGCCTTTATCTATTTGACTTTATCCCTTTTGAGCTAGCAGGGCTGTAGCCTAACACTCCTGACATTGGTTGAGAGGGTGGGTTTACCCTCAAATGGTGTTAAGCCAATCACGGGACAGACATAGAGAGACATACAACCTATTACTGTTTTTGTCACATTGTCTTCACCTTAACACAGCTGCTAAGAATCAACATAAAAACTTGGCTAAACCTGGCTATGTCCACCATAATTTCTCGATTATAACACGCACTCCATATTTGGACAATTTTTGCCTGGAAAAACTCTGTACTCAAATATAACATTCATCCAAATTTTGTCCAAACCTTACTCTCTCAGACAACTCAAAAATAACCTTTATTCAAAGTTTTAATCAATGAAATTTCAGTATTTTCACAACAAATACCATACACGATTTCTCTCTCAAATGGGTGTGGAAACACCTTTTGCATCACACATGCGCAATTACTCGATTTCTGCCCGAGCATGCTCAGTCGTAGTGTAACAACCAATCAGAGAGCAGCTGTCAACATGCCGATGTCTTCGACCAATCATGGTGCAGCTTTTTTGCATCCTCTTGCTCAAAAGATGGCAGAGTCCTGTGTTTGCCTGTGTTTTGGCAGAGAAAGAGAATATTTCGGCTTTTTGTATCAGATGTGTGGCAATCGCAATTTTGGCGAGACGAAATATGGTAAGTATTTTGCTTGTACTCATGTATAATACGCACCTGAATTATTAGAGCTTATTTAAAGGCAAAAATATGCGTGTTATAATCGAGAAATTATGGATTTGGCTGCAAAAAATCAAGGTTAGACAATCTAGGGCTAGTGCAGAGTTACAAATAACAACAGGCCATTACATTTAAAAGACAGAACACACTTTATGTCCAATTGTATCTTTAAGATTAAAGAAAATTGTGACAACATCAATATTTAGAAAGCTAGAATCAAACCAAAGTTTATAACTCTGGAATTATAACAGCTGTTTGCATAACAGATAAGAGAGTTGTGTATTTTATCTTGTTATCCAGCTATAAAATGTCAACAGAGGATTTTTGTTCTCAATCGCCCAGTCCTTGGATGGTTAAATGTCTCTGCACCGGCCCCTCCCTCCAGCTCATTATTCTCTCCTCACCTTTGTCAGATTGGTCACACATTGTCACACGCTCATCAGCTGCTTCAGCACAAATTGTGTTTTTCCTCCATATATAAACTGCATGTGTTTTGATTATATAACTGGACAAGCATCATTCTCTCATGAGTGTTTGATTAACACTGAGGGTGTTATCCCTCTGTCATGTGCAGATTGTCCTGGAGAACGAGCCCTTTTGATAATATTTATACTTCACCTTTAAATTATGAACAACCAAAAAAGGATATCTGAAAGGGCCGCTCAAACTACATCATATAAAAGCCCAAAGCAAAGCATGTGGTCTGCTGTTTGTAACAAAGACAGGCAGGTTACTGTCACAACACTTGATAAATAAAACACTGAGAGCATCGTCCTCAAACCACTGCATGTAGAGCCTTTTATGGATGTGACGATCCAACACTCAGCAGGCTATCAATATTGTTTTGTATAAGAAATCTGGATTGGATACATTGGCAAACAGTTTCAAAAACAATAGTGTCAAGATGTGAAAATATGCAGAGGCAACAAATATTCTCGAGGCCGTAGAGACGTATGAGAAACTACGACAAACCGCAAGACATCCAGCTGAGAAAACGGCTGAATTAGCATGTATTTGTTAAAGGTGACGTAACTTTCCATTTCTGATAGGAACACTTTAAAGCTGGTATTATTGATACGAGTGGGTTTTTCATTGAGCCCCATATTATGCCTTAACTTAGGCTCATGAAGTTCAGTGTTTCTCACTGTTTTCTCACTGTCTTAGCAGGGTCTTTATTTGGATGATTTTACAACCAAGGTATCTTGCTTGTGTATTTTAACGTGTGCTGGATTTGATTTATTTATGATGTCTGTTTTAAATTTGTACAGAATTTTGTCTATGTATGATGTCTCTTTTTATGTAAGGACTACAGATGGAAATTAGCTTCTCTTCTAAATCTGGTGCAGCCGTCTTTTTATTTCTCTGGAATAATTTCTGTCACTGCACGCTGTCCTGTTATAAACCGATAAACTAAACTAAACTAAACTAATTGGGGTATGGGCACCCTGGAGTTTTGATTGGCCGCCCCAGGTGCCAATCCAAAATTAAGTGCTGTGATTGGCTACTTGCCATATTAGAGGTGGGCTTCATGTAAAAATCAATGTGGGCTGTGTGACAACAGTTTTCATTTGTTTATTTGGTTAATGTTTATGTGCAAAATTTTTTATTTGTAAGAATTTCAAATTGTGACTCTGGTCTCTAATTTTTTAATTAAGTCCTGAAAAAATAATTATTTGAGTTGTCAGTAAGTTTTTTTTTTTTTTAAATCTTTTTAAGATACAATGAGGTAGCGCTGGGCAGTATATCGATTTGATCGATTTTTCTATTTGAATTTTTGTTGCAGGAGATTTTAATTTTTTTCCTTGGCCTATTCCATTGCAGATTTTTCCCCACCTGTTGATACTTTGGGAAAATGGTGCTGCTTTAAGTGTTGATGTAGATCATCCTGCCTACATCCAAACTACGTAATGGACCTTCGATTACAAAGTTACAGCCAGCAAGAAGGAAATTCAGTTTGGTTTTGAGAGATTTTTTGACAAAAGTAGGGTGAAACTGGTATTTTGTAAGTTCTTTGTAATTTGCAGTTTTTTTTTGAAAAAAAAACAAGAGTTAATATTGGAAATCAAGGAATCAGGGATTTTGTTTTTAGGCCATATTTCCCCAGTCCTAGAACTGGGATTAGAATATAAATTTTATTTTGTGTCTGGATATAACAAGGGCAGTTACTTTTTATTGATTTCTCTGTTTACACACTAATTAAGAACTTAGTACTCACATGTTTGGATTATAAAAATCTTAACTGTGGTGGTGGTGGTTGGGGGGCGGGTATGAAAAGATACTAATCCTTAGTGGGGGACACAACAAAAATTGAGAACAAATGATGTCGTTGATTTTTTAAGTTAGTATTATGTGCAAAGTAACCTTAGTCTTTAGGCCAGGACTGTCTTTTCACTGAGGGCCACTGTAAGAAAATATAATGATGGCTATTTAGATAAACCCAACTTTATTACAGTAAAGTTATCAAAACTCAGGGGTGTGAGACTTCCAATAGTTTACCTTTCTGTTTTATTCAGAGGGTCAGTTTAGAAAATATTTTGGACTCAAACCAATTCACAATTTCGCAGTAGATTCCCTGTTTGCTCTAAAAGGCTTATTAAGTTTATTTCTGGATGTTCTTTTGCCTGCAGTGCCCTAGGACACTCTATCATGTGATCTTACTCTAAGCACATGCAGCAAAACAATCTGGGTTTATCTACACACAACAATGCAAATGAAATGGACATTTATAAGTTTTATAGGTATGGTGCTCAAAAAATTTATTAGATTACCACCCAATGTAAGGTTTATGCCAAAACTGCCCTAAATTGACAGCATTGGTTACCGAAATCATATTTATGTTTCTATAATAAATGCACCAGTATGTACAAGCCCTTTGACCTAAATGATATATTTAATGCTAAAATATGTTAATTATTATTTTATCCATAAATATTCAAATTTACTATTCTACAAAAAAACCTGAAAAATAGTAAAGTACATTATTATTTCTTGATTAAGATGTCAAATAATAGTCATTAACTTATATTTCTGAACAGAAAAGGAGTTTCAGTGGTTGAATGTTGTGCTTGATTAATTTTTGACTTCTTAGAGAAGCCCAGTGAGTGACTCAGATTTGGGTATAAAAAGGTGAATTCATTTTTTAATTCCTCATTCTTTTGTATTTAAATGTATGACCAATAACAATAATATTTCATTTTTAAACAAGTTTTTGAAAGATGTCAATAATATTTATGTTTTCTTGTTTTCACAATTTGCACAATGTAACTCACTACAAGATAATTTATAACTCATTATATACAATAGCAATCATAGTGATGAATGTAAAGCATTATGAATGAAGATGAGGGTCATGACTTTAATTGTACAGCATTATAAGTGTATTATAATACCTTATACACATGTTTATTTCGTGTTTATAATTATAAATAGGGGCTTCATAAAAAGTGTTAACATTTACATTAAAATATAATTTTAACTTGTTATTCTCTATTTTTGTCATGGAAAAAAGGAAGTTTGCATTTTTTGTCATGTTATTATTGACAATATTAACACTCCAAAAAGTAAACTTTTGCCTCATCATATAAAATAAACTGAGGAAGGTAACACATGGCAGCACTTTTGTGTAATCTTTATTTAAAAGAAACAGGAGATACTGATGACCTTATTAAAGGATATGCTCTTCAACCCAATTATGCCCTTTATACAAGTCCCCTCAGCTCAGCCACAGACCATCTGACAGCAACAGCCAGCACATCACCAGGGTTGTCAAGTGAGAATGTCCCTTCACTGGTGTCCAATTAGTCCCATAACACTTCCTTCATGGTAGCTGTCACCTCCCACCCTGCAGACCCTTTTTATCTTACCTGCTCTACCACACGGCCATCACAGCCCCAACAGCATGTTCAGCTACAGGCAGAGACTATAGAGACTCCCTACCAAAGCTTATGGCCCCCACGAACAAAACAATTATTCCTTTATTATAAACAAAACAACAAAGAGAGCACAAGTGGAAACAGGAAAACACAGGGGTCTGAAAGAGCTCAGGAAGAGGACGGGTGATTGAGATTCACCCCTACTGGATCAGGTTTAACATCGGTTATATTGTCCTGAAAACATGTTACTAACTTCTAATCAACTACTGATTAAAATACTCTCTTCACTGTCAATGTTTGCTACTTTACACACTTACTTCTCATGTCTGTCTATCATTAGTCAAGTATAGGGATGGGAATCGAAAACTAAATCCAGTTGAGAATCAATAACAACTCCCTTAAGGAATCAGTATCATTAGTTTTTTTTGCCTATCAATCCCTTATCAATTCCTTCCACTGGCAGGGGTCAGCAGTGGTCAAAACTGTGGCTTAATCTTCAACCAAAAGACACTGACTGCACAACTTTCATTAAGAGGAAACACCAGCAACACAGCATTGAATATCAGGAGTGTCGCTTATTTGACATTGTTGCCACTGAAAACCTACAGGCCAACTTTTCCCCTCACAGAAAATCATCAGGAGTCAAAACGGAAATGTTGAAGTATGGGATCACTGCAGAATCGTTAATGGCATTGGTATTAATAAAATCTAATCAGTTCCCATCCCTAGTCAGGTTGTTTTTGCTTATCTTATCAAAACAGTATCATAAGTTTTACTCAAAAGGCAAGACTGCTGAGCTGTAACGTTTCAGGCTCGAAAAGAAGTTAATTGCTAAAAGTGCATTACAGCTGATAAATGTATGGCTCTTTGTTGAATTATCATTAAATGAACCTTTTTCCAAGCATATCAAGCTCTAACCAAACATGTCAGAGGTGGAGCAAAAATATAATTTATATCAAGAAATGCTTCCAGTGTTGTTGTTTGCTTTTCGTTTAATAAAAAAAATGTTGCTCAGATCTGTTAAACTGCTGCTTAAGCTGTTAGCATCTATGCTAATCTGTGTTCAAGCTGTCACTTCCTGCTGTTGTCTCTCTCGTAGCTCCAACCGTGCTGCCCGTTGTGACACTTTGGGCCGAGCGTCCAGCTGCACTGCAAGCTCATCGTGCATATGGGTTCACCGTGCATTTAGAATGCTCCTACTTAGGGATGGGAATTGATAGGATTTTTGATATTAAAGATTCTACGTATTGATCCAATTCTTTAATGATTCTCTTATTGATTCCTGCTTATTTTCTGTGTAGGTTTTTCAATGGCAACAACGTCAAACACATGACACTCCTGATATTTAAAGCTGTGCCCCATCATTAACAGTTCTGCAAGTTTCTGTTATTTCCACTTTCTGAAAGTTGTGTAAGGTGGCACAGCAGGTAGTGCATATGCCAAGAGGGTTGCCGGTTCGATCCCCGTGTTGATCAGGGCCGTCCTGTGTGGAGTTTGCATGTTCTCCCTTTGCATGCATGGGTTCTCTCCAGGCACTCCGGCTTCCTCCAACAGACTAAAAACATGATCATTAGGTTGATTGGTGATTCCATATTGCCATTAGGTATGAGTGTGGCATGAATGGTTGTTTGTCTCTCTATGTGGTGCTGTGATTGGCTGGCGACTGGTTCATGGTGTACCCCGCCTCTTGCCCAAGGTCAGCTGGGATAGGCTCCAGCCTGCAACCCTGAAAGAGATAAGCAGAATAGATAATGGATGGATGGATTAATGAAAGTTGTGCAGTGAGCCTTTTTTTTGTTTGAAATAAAGGTGCATTTTTGACCACTTCTGCCTTCATCGTTTGACTTCTTTGTTTTCTTTTCTGCAGACTGCCTCTGATGAGAGTGTGGTGTCTTTAATTTGCAAGGCATGCAGAACAAAGTGGAAGGAATTGATAAGCCAAAAGACTAATGATGATACTGTTTCTCATCTGGAATTATTTTTTTGTTTCTAATCCCTGCTCCTATTTGAAGGGTTGTAAATAAATATAGGACATTACCATTGATTGAGCTCTTGTTTTCCCTCACTCGGTTTATTTTTTTAATTTGGACATCTCTGCCCTCATGTGTTTATAAAACAATTTTAAAATCTCATTAAGATCAGATCAAATCTTCAGCGCTCTGTTGATGACGCTCACTACATCTGAATGTCAGTGGCCTATGCTGCTTTTTGTTGATGTATGAAATGTGCTTTTATAGAAGTATTTCTGAGATAATCAGGTTCAGATGCAGCTCTGTTTTCCTGCACATTATCCACAGAGGACTTCATAGTCAGAATCATAAACTACCGCTGAGTGCAGCCTGGCTGTGTGGAGGCGGTGAACCTGTTTGGGGTAAGACCACAGGAAGCCGGTCTGTCCAGTCGATGTGTGATTGACAGGATCAGATGTCTTGTTTCTGCTAGTACATGGGCAAAAGTGGTTTGACTTTGCTGAAGAGAACATGATTTTTTTCAGGATTCTGACTTTTATGTTTTAATTGTTCTAGATACATGTTTACCCTTTAAGCCGTATGGAAATACAAATACATCATATTTAACAACAGAAAAAGTGACAGCATTTAGTCATTTTCTCAGACTTTTGATGCATGGGGGGGCTGTCAGAGTCTGTATTGTTATTCTAATGTGTAGAGAGATGAGTCATAAATTATGGTATTTACCCTCCATTCTGCACTTATCCAGTGTTTATGTTGAGGAATGTGTCTCTGGGATTAAGATATTTTCATACAAACACCACATCTCATATTTCATCAGCTGTCATCACTGATCCTTCTGTAGCCTGTTTCCTCCATGTTTACATTGAAGGCCTGTGACAGGCAGCACTATCCACAGGAACAATCACTATAACTGTAAAGTTCGTTTAAACACTATAAATCTTCAAAATTATAAGCAACGTCCCCGTCAAAGGTCAGGGTGAGGACAGATGTGCATGGAAAATCTAAGGTTGTGATCTTTTGTGCCGTTAAATCGTTTATTGTGGTGCTAAACCGTCCTGCTTTATGTCATAAAAATCAATACGCTGTCATGAAGTTCACATCATGTCAAAAGAGGATAAAACAGTAAAAGTGATGCCGTTGTTTAGGCTTTCAGCTGAACAGTTTCTGGAGGAAACACTGCGTCGTATAAGTGACAGCAGGACCAAAGACACTGGGAATATAAATGTCTGAAATGGACCCAGACTAAGGCCATGCCCACACTCAGGTGGTTAACTGTGAAAATGGTTGTTTTTAAAAGAAAACAACCTCGTCCATATAGGTAAAGTTAAAACACATACATTTAAATATGCCATGAAAACATCAGTATATGCCTTTTGGTTACAAGTAAGGAATTTGCCTAGACAATAAAGCCATTTGGCCACAACCTGTAGACATCTTGGCAACAGTATAAATGAAATGCAATTATGCCACATGCAGACAGTTAATATCTTAATGTGTATCACGCTTTTAAGAACAGGGGTTTACAAATTGCTTTGAAAGCAAACGGGAATGTAGAAAGCACAAAAACCTAAGCACAACCCAAGCACAACAAGAATTATTAATTGTTATGTTATGGCAAATACAAAAACTGTAATCAAGTAACAGTCTAGTCCAAGAAAATTCATTATGTCGCCATAGATAATGTGCTTATACTTTCTTTTTTAACAGACAAGTAAGGTTTTTTGGCTCATACCTTTACATGTTTTGACGGAGCTCTTCCGCCTTCGTCAGAAGTGTCATCAGATGGTAGTGTGATGTGTCTTTTTTTCAGCTGATCTTACGTAAGATCACACTACCATCTGATGACACTTCTGACGAAGGTGGAAGTGCTCCGTCGAAACATGTAAAGGTATGAGCCAAAAAACCTTACTTGTCTGTTAAAAAAAAAAGTATAAGCACAAAGTAACAGTCTGTAGACACTACCAAGTCATATTCATGCTCAATTCTGTGAAATTATTGGATCTCACAGTACACGAGTCTTTGGCTTCTCACAATGTTCTTGCTTGCTCCACCACCTTCTCATGAGTTATCTTTTAGGGGGAGGGACTAACCTGACACACAAGATAGACCAATTGATATATTTCACTAGTCCATCCGGGCAACAGCCCATAGAAAGTGTTTGGGAATGGGCAGAACCTTCTAAAAGCATATATGTCAGGTGATTGAATGATCGTTCTGTCAATCACATCCATTACAGGATAATGTAGTAGGTGGACAATACTGCAGTGGTGTAAAGAACAAATTGTGAGCCACTTGTGGTGCTAACTGTCATCAAAACATGCCAGAAGTGGAGTAAGAATACCCCTTCTATGCTTTCAGTGTTATTTGTTTTTCATTTTTCATCAAACTGTTATTAAAGCTGTTAGCATCTATGCTAATCTCTGTACGAGCAGTCGCTTCCTGCTGCCGTCCCACTCGTAGCTCCCACCTCTTCCTGTGTGGAGCAGGAAGTCTTTTTTTAAACATTATTCTCTTTATCATGCAAAGTTTTTCCACTTAACTGAAATGCTAGTTTTCTGTTTAGTGAAGGCGGGTAGGGGGTGCCTGGGTTACTCTGGTGCAACAGACTGCTGGTCTTGACTTTGTCTCAGTTTTATTTGAGTCTTGGTTTGTCTTGGTCAAATTGTTACATTCTGTCCTTGATATTCTTTGTCTTCTTTATTATTGGCATTAGCAATGGAGCCTTTGGTTGAGATGATTAGGTCCAGTTCGGTTCTGGTATTCAAACTAAGAAATAGGGTCCACAAGATTGCTTCGTATGCAGATGATGTACTTTTATTTTTTAGTAATCCCGTGTCTGGCTTTTCAAGAACTCTGGTCTTGGTTGTGATATATCTTGATGTAGGTGCTCTTTACTACAACCAGTTTGTTGTAATGAAATCCAAAAGTCAATCAGTTGAACAACAATTTAGTCTGAAAATTGCCTGGATGTTAAAAATGTGATGCTAAAAGATGTGAATCTAAAAAGAGTGCAGTTTAAGTTGTAAAAAGATCATCTTTCAATTGTGACTTTTTGTGGTCTGTTGCTGGAGCTTCCTCCCAGTTGTAGGTGTGAAACTGGTGCAGAGCCGTCTGCTCTGAAACCCCTTTGAATTTCCAATGAGTGGAGCTCCTCTTGATGCCTCGACATGAAAGCCTTCACGTCTCCTCTCTGCCACGAACCGCCGCCCTCGTGAAATGAGCTCATTGAGCTGTAAGGTACAAAGGGACACTACAGCGCCTGGCAATCACCAAATGCATCAGACGCCAAGCTGCCTCTCCAATAAAAGGACGGTGTGAAGTACAAAGTGTAATAACCGCCTCACTATCTTCCCTGCTCTTCGTGCAAAGAGCTCAGTGGGTGGTTGAAGTTATCTTTATTTTTTTCCCCTCCTGTCTCAGAGATGATGAGACAGATCTATCTGTGGGGAGTTCAGCTCTGCTGCTGCTCCAGTAAATCTGTAAGAAGTGATACCCGCAAAGAGATTTGTAATCGAGGAATGAAATCTGGAGCTATAAAAAAGACTCTATAAAGATGTGTGCTGATGGCTCGGGACAGCTGACGGCAGCGCAGAGCGTATTACTGAACAAGCTGCTATCTCTCAGAGCCAGAAACATGAAGCCACAGTCTGCTGGGTCAAGAATAACTCGGAGACAATTACTGCGTGGGAAAAATGTGGCAACAATGTGGGGAGGATATTTTTAAAGACAAATGAACTTTTTGTGATCTGAGACCCAGGCTATTTAAGAAATTGATATTTTGTGTTGAGATTTGTTTGTTTATTTATTTAATGAATCTATTATTTTGTCTATTATCAAAGTGAATTTTCTTATCGACAAATTATTCACAGCATTGTTCATCATTCAATCATTTAAGTCCATTATGAAACAAAAGTGTATCAGAGTCTTCAGTCAAACTAAGCTTTCTGAAATTGAGCTTTGACTTTATTTTGAGTTTAACACTGTAGTTGGGGATGATCAGAAATCCCTCCTTTGGTCAAGACCTTTGGACTACAGAGATGGTTAAGTGTACAGGAATCAAACTGATACAATGAATAATATGACAATAAAATCTGTGGAAGGTCTCAGTGGCCTTTGTCTTCCATATTTGTTTGTGGCCAATTTGATAAAATCCTCCAGTGCTTTTTAAAATATCTAGTTCATAATATTTAAGGCCAAAGTGAGCCTGGCCTTTGAACTTCCAAAATATAATTAGTTCATAGTTGTGTCAGAATAGCGGTGTGAGCAAACCTTGAAGAAAATCACTGTATGTCTTCTTTGCAAGAAGAGATACACATGAAGACCAGTGACCCTGAACTTTCACCCATAACCTTCAAAATGTAACTGGTTCATCTTTGAGTCATATTAGACATTTGTGAAAGCTAGAAGAAAACATCTTCAAGTGTACTTGCACTCACAAGCGGAGGATAAACACAGCACTCGTGGCCCTGACCTTTGACCTTCAAATTGCTATCAGTTTGAGAGTTGGGGGGACATGCGTGAAAAGTTTGAAGAAAATTTAAGTGCTCCTGAGCGTTCACGAGATTGGTATGTAAATACAGATGGACCAGCAGAAAATGAAATTCCTGTAGGGAATGAGATGTTTGGATTTATTTGTTGTGTTATGATAAAAGTCCCTCCACCAACTACTGGCCTGGCTTGTATACAACATTGTTTTTGGTTGTTTTAGTCAAACTATCAGTATCCATAAGGTGTTTAGTTCACTTTTTTATACAAAGAAACTGAGATAATTCTAAGCATTCAGTAACTGTTGCTGTAAGGGATGCATGGATGTATAGGTTTAACTTCGGCATCTGACAGTATCGGCCCTTTTACGGTATTGAACATTTGCAAACAATGTGTAGAGGAAGTTTTTTTATTGGGAAAAGGAAGTAAACTGATCTGTTGTTATGATCAAACATGAGAGAAAATGTTGACATTGTTGGAGAATCTCACAAAATGGTTCACATGGAAAAATGGGTCCTTATTTTTGCACTCTGACTTTGATTTTAAAAAATATTTTACTGCCAAAAAGAAGAAAAAATAGATCATTAACTAGTGATAAAACTTGAATAAATCTACTCA
The DNA here is from genome assembly GCA_037902135.1 of Cetoscarus ocellatus. NCBI lineage: Eukaryota > Metazoa > Chordata > Actinopteri > Labriformes > Labridae > Cetoscarus > Cetoscarus ocellatus. The sequence continues at coordinate 43,823 of JBAMNC010000172.1, read as the reverse complement.
GTACAGTGTGAAATTTGGATCTGATTTCATGTCAGTGAGGAGGGTGAAGTGTATTGAGTTAGCTTTGCGGTAAACTGACTCTGGTGGTTTTTTTTGTTTCAGAAGAGAAGTCGGCAGGCACAAACGATGGGGCGCTGCATTGGACTCGCAGGCTGATGCAAGAGAAGTCTGACAACCAAAGCCTGGATCAACCACGAGCAGGTGAGTCACTAATCTTTACCAAGACAATGTGTCCAAATAGACAGACTGACAGACGGGCAGGCATAGATAAACAGATGGATAGATAAACAGACAGACAGGCAGATAGGTTGACAATCAGACACACATGTGGGTAGTATAATTCACCATGTCACATGATCAGATGCTTGTTTCTAACCCCAATAAAGACGCATTCTCTAATTATAACTCTACATTTTCTGAACATGGAGGAGAATGCTGTGAAACCAGCGTAAATACAGTGATGACGGTGTTTTTCATCTTTGGGTCATCACTTTGACTTGATGTATCAATTGATTATTGATGGATATTTTATTAGTCTTTACCTCTGAATCGAATCCTTCCAAATCTAGAAAGTTGAGCACTCTCGTGTGCCTTGACTGTTACACATCATGCAGAGTCAAATACATTTACAACTATGCCTGGAGCACAAGTGAAAGAGTGCATGAGCACATTGTTTAGCATCAAGTTCGTACGAGGTGGTACTTTTTAGTTCATCACAGAGACAGAGAGTCTGATTGTGAAGTCACCCTTAAGTCTCGGACATTTAGAGAAGGGTTATGACATTAATTATATTTGTTACTCTATGGGCCTGCACCAAATGATCTATGGCCTGGTCCTGGTCTGCGGCCTGGTGGTCGGGGGTGTCTGGTGCAAATGCACTTTGGTAAAAAAAAAAACAGCAAAACCGACAACAACTTCTGCAAATAATGCAAATTATCTGACTAACTATAAATTATAGTTATTTTCTGTCAAAGTTTTAACACAAGCCTTCTTAAATTGTGCGTTTGAGCAGCAGTGCAGAAACAAAGGTCTGTTGTCATTATGCCCTAAGATGTTGATGTTGGCTTTGCAATATACATAACCATTTTTTCATTTCAATTATGTACTGGCGTTGAAGCATGAGAGGGGCTTCACAGGCTACACACTCACACTGTCCTTCTGGGTTGCTGTTACCCGTGTCATTCCTCTGTTTCTACCTTTAGAGACCGCACAGAGGGGGGATCACCTTATATATGACATTCATATGGAATGCTGAACATCACAGAGGAGAAAATGTCATGCCTGAGGCAGCCCTGTGAATAAGCCAATAGACGAACATATCTGTCCTTATTATTTTGTATTTATATTTAATTTTTTATTTATACCAGAGGGGCTTTAGAATCTTTATGTGTGGTGTCTGCAGGTAAACAAAGACGGCAGAGTGTACCACAGATTCATGCCTCTCCCCTGCAGGTGAACTGAAAGGTCATGTGGACTGAGAGAGGGTTGGTTGTGTAGCAGGAGTGTGTATTAGTGTCAAGCTTGTTCACTGACATACTGAAGTATATGTATGATTGGAAGCTGCTGCCTTGACAATCAGGTTAGGTTTTATATAAATCTGATTCCTGATTCCTGGTTGCTCCCTGGATAGTTTGCATGGATTAAACAGCTCCTCATGATTGGTACTGAAACATGGATCCAATCTGCAGCAGTTATCGCTGCTCTGCTGCGCTGGTTCTCATGCTGATTAGCTGCACAGCTGACATGAGCTGCATTCATCACTGCTGACAGGTTCATTATGAAAAACTCAGGCAGGAGTGGAAATCTCTTTATTGTTGTGTGAGGAGAATAACACCGGCTGAATATATGAAATAACAAGGCTGCACAAAGAAAAATATAGATAGAGCGCAGCAGTCCATCTCCAGATCATTTGCAGTAATTCTCTGCCTCCATGTCCAGCAGCCTGTCATCCACTGTATGCTAAATACACAGCTGCTGTTGAGGCTTGGTACCAAATTTCAGGTGTATTATTTTAGACTTACATTCAAATGTGGTTGTTCTAATAATACATCATGCAAATCTCTTGTCAGAAGCACACACCTCAGTTGTATTTTGTATACGCTGAATAATTTAAATCTTTCAATAACACCTGCATAAAGACATACAGTAAACTGAGACAAAAAAAGAGACATTTGAGATATTTTCTGTTTGCAACATCAGTTGAAGCTCCAGTGAGGGATTTCACTGGTTATGAAGAAGAGCAACATTAATGCCAATATGTATGTGTGAGCTACTCATCAAACATGACTTCTGCTGAAAGACATATGGAGTTATTACCTCCTCCAAGGAGGTCATGTTTTTGCTGGTGCTTGTTTGTTTTTAAGCAGGACAAATTTAAAAAAGTAAACAACAGATTTGGATGAAATTTTCAGGAAATGTTGGTCATGACACAAGGGACAGCTGGTTAGATTTTGGTGGTGGTCCAAATCTAGATGTGGATCCAGGAATTTTTTAAAGGATTTGTTAAAATTGTGAGATATAGCACAAGTTTTCCACATTTTTGCTAACAACTCAGTAAGTTCTTAATGGATTTTGCTGACATTTTAAGGGATTGTTGGTCAAGCCAAAAGCAATATTTGATAAGACTTTGGAGGTCATGTGAATTTGAATGCAGATCTGGGATTTTTTTCAAGGATTTGCTTACATTACGTGATTGGCAGATTTCCACATTTTCACTAAGAACTCACTATCTTTCAAATGGATTTTCATAACATTTTCAGGGAATGTTGGCCATGGCACAGTGAAGAACTGATTAGATATTTGTGGTGATCTCATTTTGGATACAGATCCAGCATTTTTTGGAGAATTTGTAAACATTATGAAATAGGGTAGTTTTCCACGTTTGGGCTAGTAACTTAATAATTTTTTAATCGATTTTGCTGACATTTTCAGAGAATGTTGATAATAGCACAGGAAACACTTGGTTAGATGTTGGTGGTGATCTGAATCTGAATGCAGATTCAGGAATTTTTTAAGGACTTCACTAAGAACTCACTATCTTTCAGATGGATTTTCATGACATTATCAGGGAATGTTGGCCATGGCACAGGGAAGAACTGATTAGATTTTGGTTGTGATCTGAGTCATGATGCAGATTCAGGATTTTTTTTCAAGGATTTCTTAACAGTGCAAGATTTGGTAGTTACAGATTTTGCAATAACTAGCGTGACGGTCTTGAAAATGCCTTGACAGATGTTTTTTTATTCTTGGAGCATAATATTGTATATTCTGAACATGTCAGTAAAACAAAAAATGATAAGTGAATGAGAAAAACAATTCACATCGATGAAGTAAACCTAAACTGCATGATAAGCTAACACACTGTTGCTGTTCTTTCCAAGAACTAGATAGTTCATTTTATTTTCATTGCTGAGGGGAACAAAGTACAACAGCAGACAGAATCAGCCCCAAAGATGACCCTACAATCTTTCTGCTTTGGCAGATCACTGTTACATTCTCCATGATGTAAGATTGTCATAAATTGCACAACCCTAATCCCTAGTGAAAGTGATTTTGGCGATAAGAGTTTTTGACCTGAGAGGACTGATATTCAACATGAAACAAACAATGCATGTTAAAAAATATATGATTCAGTCTTCATTTTTCTTATTTAAACTCAGTGTTCAAATTGCCTCTGAAGTCTTCAAGCATCTTTCGATATTTCCTGATATTCTCCCCTATGAGGGAAGTTCAAAGCTAAAAATAACCATCGGCTCACTAAAGCACCTCAGAAATGTTCGCTCTTACCCTTCAGACAGATGACATGATACTGTCAGGGAGCTGTCAGCACATTGTCTCCCATGATATTTCATTAGAATTAGTTTATTAAGAGCAGTTGGGGTGAGACTTTGTGTCTTTCTGATCCAGAGCTCCTCCTCCTCCTCTGCTGTGTGTTTTCTCACCTGATAACACATTTAACCTTTGTTGAGTTCCTGCTCTGTGGACAGATCTCCCTTATTAACTCTCACAAAGACGCTAGAGTATCTCAGGCCGAGTACCTCTCTGTGGTGACCAGCAGTGGAACAAAGACCAGTCAGGTAGAGCAGAGTCCAGGCCCCGGGTGCCACCCTCCTCCTTAGCACACCGCTGACAGTCATTACATAACCTGTAGTGTTATTAAAGAGCCGGGCCGGGGCTCGCGGGATATTATCTCGGGGATTGCACACCAACATGCAGCCCCAGGTTTTATCTTCTCCTTTTTATCCCTACACCCCTTAACGAGATGGAGAAGATGTGACCCGCCTTTGGGAGACTGCTGTTGCTAGGCAACTAAATGCTAAATTTTGAAACCCAGTCAATTCTGTCTTTCAAGCATTAAAAGTGCAAAGGCCTAAAAATAGACCATGGAGAGGGGAGAGGGGAGAGGGGAGAAGGGAGGGGGGAGGGCGGATGGTAAATCTAATGTAAATGAGTTAAAAGGCTCATACTGTGTGTCGTCGTCTGGGCTTGTTTTGTTGTTTATTTTGGCAGGCCGCGGTCAGCTGAGAATATTATTTTTCCACAACAACATTTTAGGGTATTTATGGGAAAGCATCAAGAAGGAGTGGCTGGCAGATTATGTGACAGAAACTTTCTTTTAATGGTCTTGGGACTTTTGTCTGGCCTGTCAGATTGTGAGTGTTACACAAAGAAAACATCAAGTTGTGTTTTGGAAAATTTGAAGCAGAGTGAAGTTGAAGCTCGCTCTCTTCCCTTTTACTTAATGTCTGCATAGGGGATTATAAATGTAGACTGTCAACAGATTGTGATACTGGGATTCTTTACATATACCAAGTGGTTAAAATGATAATATCTGTGTTATTAAACTTTAATAGGTAAATGAATCCAACAAGAATTGCAAGCAAACTCCTCAACACTCCCTTAACTTCTGAAAAACATTGGCAACATATCTAAACATTGCCAACATTTTTGTGCTATTTTGGTAGTGTAAAGAAGTTTGCCTGCAATTTTTAACAAATGAAAACAAGATTTTACTCATATTGGGTGTTTCTGCAACTGTTATGAGTTGTCTTAGTCAAATATGTATCCTTACGAATTTTTCACTCTGGATGCGTTTTGGCTGTGTGATGTGCAATGGCTCCCTCTGGAGACGGAACAAAGTGGGGATCAACTCGTTCCCCCCACTCCATCTCTGCAGTGTTCACGATGCAGGTGAGGTGTCACAGGAGTGTAAATGTAATAGCTTGAAACGACAGTATGAGTCGTGCACTTGTATGGTGATTTATTATGGTTCTTACTGAAGCTGAGGACACATTACAAGATGTTTTTTTTGCCAGATTTTGCCCATGATTCCCTGTTTGGGTTAGTCTACACCAGTTTGTACTAGTTAGGGAAAGTCGGCATGGTTAGTTGGCGGAAATATCTGCAAGTGTGTGAAGGTAACAGACTCGACCCGACTCTAGTTGCTGTCAATCAAACTTGTCTGAATTTTTCTAGCTGAATCTAGACACAGTCAATTAGTGTGAACAGCTTACCAACTCAGATGGTTTTGTTTGTTTGTCCTTTAAAGTGTCGCACTTGCAAGAGTTTGCGTTCAATCAGTCAATCAATCAATCAATCTTTATTTGTATAGCGCCAGTTCATAACAAGTGTTATCTCAAGGCACTTTCCAATAGAGCAGGCTGAAGACAGACTTCCTTTTATAGATACACATAGATGCATATATACAATTACATACAAATTTCTATGTTTGTATATACACACACATACATCCAGAGATGTATCCATACAGGCAGAGACAAAGGGACTGAAAATAAGAATTTATGATAGCGACAAACCCATGGACGCCCAGATCATAAATCTGTCCTCATCATATTTGTCTCTGCTGAATATAGATTCAATCAATTAATCTTTATTTGTATGGCACCGTAATTGTCTTTGTTGAATATAAATGTGTTTAAGGTAAGCCACACGAGATGTGGCCTCTCATTTTCAAGAGGGTCCTCATATGGTTGTAAAGATAGTTACTATGGATGTTTTATCAGTACAACCATGGATAGAGAGGTCATTGTAATATTAAAATCAAAATCTATAATTAATGTAACAGGAGAAGAATGGTGTTGATTAATATAGCAGCATCTGGCTGAACTGCCATTAAAATGGGTTTAACTGGTCTAAAAGTATGAATTCATGTAAAATTATGTCATTTCTATCGATGGTTGCGTTAAGTTGGCTTTAGTGGCTTTACAAATCCTTTAGTCTGTGATCGTTCATCAGACGCAGTAGTTAAGCATGTGAGCCCCAGTCTGTTAGTCGTCATACAAAAATCTACTGAAACCCGTCTCCTGGATTTTTCATAAAGATGGTAAAGGTTGTGTAGTATGTCCCCAGCTTAAACTTTCTTTTACCAGTTTTCTGCTCAACACATGACAATTTATCTTTTCCTGTATGTAATCCATTTCATTTAAAGCATAGAAAATAAAAGACATATTCTCTGTGGCCTTTATTAAGGTAATATTTATAAAATTGGATAGGGAAATGAGAGCGGGGTGATGGAGCCAAATGTATCACATGCCTGTCTGGTCTTAAAACTGTGGAGCTGTGAGCAGTTGGCACATGTTGATACATTCATCTAATGCTTGAACAGTTAGATGTGATGTTTAATTGTATCACATTTAAATTGGAAATTTTGTTTTTGTGCCACCTTTACAACGTTTATTTTGTCAGAAGGAAATATGTCCAGCATGTTTGTTGATGAGTTTTTATCAGGGCAAAGACAATAACAAGCAGTAAATAGCAGGTTTATTACTAAAACTCCAAAGAAAAGGGTACAGTATGTTTTGTTATAAAGTAGATGAAACTGAATTATAATGTCAGAGATGAACTGTCAAACATAAAAAATACATCATATTTACTTTGTGTATCTTTTGAACACACACCAGAGGTGCGGTGAATTTTAGGTGCGTGCATATGCAAAGCAGGGTAACAGAGAGAGCTCAGGCTGGTAGGATGAATCTGTTGTTCCTCTGTATACCGGTGGAAGTATTTGCATCAGATGAATCAATAAAGCAGCTCTTTTGACTTTTTGGAAAAAACTCAAACATGATACTGTCTCATCTATTCGCCAGATAACAATAAAGACATTTTATTATTGATAAAGACCAGCCAGTGGATTATTTTGTAAGGCATCAACCCCCCAAAGCTGTTACTGACAATGCTTTAAAGAATGTTTTCATTAATGTTCTTTTTTTAGTTTTATATGCCCTTTAGTGTGTTTAACATGTCTCCGCCACGTGAAAGAGCACTTCTATGAACAATACAAAAAGTCTACTGCATTAGTAGGAGTGGGAATCACCTGTAGTCCCACAATATGATAATATCACGATACTTGAGTCTCGGTTTGATTTTATTGTTATTCTTAATAGCTACTTTATGATATGCCGAGTTTGAAAATACTTAACATTTCGATATATTGTGATTTTCACATTTTTATTTTCTGCATTTACATCTGGGAAGAAAAAAAAAAGACCAAATTCTGTTGAATTTAAAAAGAAACATATCACTGCTCTGTAGAGCTTCAGTGCTGCCATGTCGGTGAAGTAATGCTCCAACCAGCATGTAACAAAAATCCCTTGTTTTCCACAACAGGGTGAGGCCTTGAGTCTTTGCACATCAGTAGTGTTAGTGTAGCATTAGCCTTGCTACTTTCAGCTTTCCCTGTCCCTGGGTGGTGCCACATGAGGTAAACCACATGTCTGTCCACTGTGTTTTAATCTCATGCCTCACTCTTTACAAAGCTCATGTGTCATGTCCACTTCTTGTGTTTCTTTTAAAAGTCCAAAATAAGTCCACGTGACAGATTGAAATGCTGAAGGTGCTTTCGTTTTGTCTCTCTCCTGTTCTGCCATGATTGTTTACAAAGAACATCACCTCTCTGTCCAGGCTCAACAGCACCACTGTGTGGATTATATTATAGAACCAAGAGCTTTATTAAATGTTAACAATGAATACATAAAAATATAAATACTTTGCGGCAATGAATTAATCTAATATTGCCACAGTAAATATTACAATATCGATATTTTCCCCACCCCTATGCATTAGGACTTCTCCCTCTTCCCATATTGTGGTGTCCTAACATTATTTTGTTACCAGTCTCAGCCCTTTGACTCATGGAAGAAAGCCCATTGCAGATAAAGAGAATGAATGCAGAGTTGTTGACAACATACTGCCTAGTAGCTGAACTGACTAATTACCACAGAGTTGACCTGTAAGGCAGTAGAGTGGACTGGGCCCACGTGGAGAGTCTCATAGATATATTTACTCATTTTTATCTTTGATTGACGGATATAATGTTATATGTTTGAGCTATTTCTGATTGTGAAGCATTTGTCACTCGCTTTGTGAAAAGTGGTATATTAAATACATTACTTGCTCATTTAAGGCTGCAAAAAACTTCTGCTAAAATTAACATTAATCTCTTCCATACATTCAAAGTAATAAAAAGAGCTTAAGGCAGAAGTGTAAATTCATAAAATATGCTTTATCTGACTTAATGTCACATGTTTCAAGCTCATGAAGATGAGGATAGACACTTTCAGGAGATAAAGCCATAACCTGAGCAGATTTGTCTCCTTCTGTCCTGGTGTGACACGATCTGTTGTGTTTTTATTGATAGGCAAGCGGTTTGAAGCCCAACTGCTGTTTCATCATCCATGTATTCAAACTGCCTCAAAGGACAGCAAATCAAAGAACAAATGCATAATTGAATTTACATTACACACCTGGATGAAATATTTATTTTTTGATTGCTCATGAAAAATGCAGCCTTGTTGCAGAGCACTGTGTTGTTTGCTTGTGTTGATGTGGGTTCTTGTGTGCTTGCCCGATCCTCTAAATGATGGCTTGGTTGATGCATGATTGGGGTTTACTCTGTGTCGTAGTCGATACCCCAGCTTGACTCCAGGATGCCCCGCTGGCTGTCAGATCGATAACATTTTTCTGCACAGCCCTCTGGCTCTTCATTCAGCTGCAGTGAAGCCCCCCGCAGCTGAATGACTCTCCGAGCTCAGACCCTCACATCACAAACTGTTTCAGAGCAGACTTCACTCCTGATGTTCCCTGGAAGTGTTTCTGCTCGGCATTGACCTTTTTCCACTGCTGCACAGAATTCATTGATCTGAACTCAGATATAATTCACTATATACAAAGATCTGTCAACCCTGTCCTGTGAAAAACTTACCACACCACGGCAATAGAAAAGTGATTTATTGATCTCACATGAACTCTGCATTTTCTATCATCAATTTTTATGATATCAAACTAACATGTACCAGGAAGTGGTTGAAGCATTGCTTTAGTTTTCAGGGCTCAGAAGTATGAAATAAGTCATATGTCGCTGTTTATTTTAACTTTATGGCATCACCAAAACTAGAAAGCAGTCAGAGAACGCTAACCTCCGCCAAGGTAGCTCACATATTGCTATAAGCAATAGTTCCATGTTAAAGTTCCCATCGTAATATGATTCGCTGGCCCTGAAAACCCGCACCCAGCGCCCAGAATAATGTTGATATAGTTATTAGTTAGACAGTTATTGAGCAAAAACAATTGTTTGCAAATGGCAGTTTTCTGGATAACCACCAAAATCTAATCATTTTAAGTTGGGCCAGGGATTTTTGAAGTAGGGATGTATGAGGTACATGCCATTAGCCTGAACCATATATATAAGCCATATATATATATATATATATATATATATATATATATATATATATATATATATATATATATATATTTTTTTTTTTTTTTTTTTTTTTTTTTTTACATATGGCTTGCTTCCACCTAAAATTCTGTAATTTATGCAGAGTCTGTGGCAGAATTTCCAGCAATGTATAGCCCTATCTCCCATGCTTCTGTACAGCCCCAGAGCTGTGACCAATGTTCAAGCTAATGTCATGTACCTCATACATCCCTACTTCAAAAATCCCCAACTATCTCTTTAGGTTTGTACTTGGCTGGCAGAATGACTGACATGACTTAAGCCGCTCTGTTGTTGTTTGTCTGACGGCCTGAAGTCCTGCTTCATCTCTGTCTCTTTGTTCATAGGTTGATCTGAAGTTTAAAGAGTGTTTTTAACGAGATGACTGCAGCTGAGTGGACTCGAAGCCCTTTTCAGTAACAAACAGCTGACGTCACTCATAGAAGACAATACTATGTCTAGGATAGGATCAATATAGAATTTATTAATGTAAATATTAATATTTGATTACATTTTTCTTCGTTTTAGTGGCTTATATTGTTACCAAATGAAATCAAAAGAGTTAATAAAAATCTGCTTTTCCATGTCATTCTTCGGCCTGTTGTTCAAGTTTCTTGACCATCTCTTGGCCTTACATACTCTGTTTTTAATGTACACGATAACATTAAGCGTGGAGATATTTACATGCATTCAAATGTAGCAGGCACCTCCTTAGCGGAGGTAAAAATCCAAAATGAAGTCCCTCCTCAACTCTGCCTCCCTCTCTGTCAGCTGGTTGAGATGGCGTGTGCAGCATGGCAGGGTCCACGTATTGGCCTCAACAAACTTCCAAAGGCTCCTTTGACAGTCAAATAACTGCTTCATCCAGTTTTTTCTACAGTCAATGATTTTATCCCAGATTCTAATCCTGTATTGACTTTTTTTTTAAGTGGCAGAACCAAAAATAAAGCATTTGGAATTCTTCCACTGTTCACTTTAGTTAATTAAAAAAGCATCAGATGAGTTGATGACTTTGTTTTTTAGCCTGAAGTTGCTGCTTTCAGCTTAACCTTGAGCAATCATACTCATGACTGCGGTCATCAATTCAAATCAGCCGATCTTTTATTTTTAGTCAATATCAGCTGATAATGGCTCCTTCTCAGTCAGAGTATCTCTTCTGTTTGAGTAAAGTGATTACACATGCTTGGTATAAGTCCAGTAAAAATAGATCAGTTTTCGCTGTGGTTTTTGTCAGATATTGCTCTACAAAACAGTGGCATGAACTTTGTATTTTAAGGTGTAATTTTTTCAAAAAGCACAGAGGCTAAATGATCTTTAGTCATATTTTTAAACCCAAAGAAAAAGGGAGTGCAGAGTCATAAATGCCAAAATGTAGCTTTTTCAAGTGTTTGTTACATACTTGTGCAATTTAACAGTTAACTGGAGCTTAGCTACATATGTTTATAATAAAAAACAATACATTTTTCAATACTCAATATTTGATAGTAAAAACTTTACTTTTGTTTCCTTTGTTTAAAACAAGTATTGATATCATTTGAGAAAATAACTTAATTACATTTATCTATATGGGTGGCATGGTGGCACAGCAGGTAGTGCGCGTGCTTCACAGTAAGAGGGTTGCTGGTTTGAATCCCGTGTGTGTCAGGGCCTTTCTGTGTGGAATTTGCCTGTTCTCCCCATGCATGCGTGGGTTTTTTCCAGGCACCCTGGTCTCCTCTCACAGACCAAAAACATGCCCAGTAGGTTGATTGGTGACTCCAAATTGTCCTTAACTATGAATATAAGTGTGAATGATTGTCTATCGCCCCGTGTCAGCTGGGATAGTCTCCAGCCACCTTTGACCTCAAAAGGGATGAGCAGTATAGATGATGTGTGGATATTTTTCTATTCAGATTTAACAATTCAAAGAAACAATATTGTTGAAAGCTGATCAACTGATATGTTCAAACATACAACAAAAAGCATAAATAAAGGAACAGACAGTGATCATATAAACCAGAGTGTTTATCTTACAAGTCAAAAAAAGGCTGGGGGGGGGGATACTCGGGCAGACGAAGCAGGATAGACTTATGCAAATGAAAATAGCAGCCGCTAGATGCAGGTTTTGTTTTCTACTATCACATTTTGTGGGCTGGGAGGAAGGCCAAATACCCAAAAATGTGTTCAAGAGCCTTAAAAAAAGTGGTTTTTGCATAATATGTCCCCTTGAATATAATTTAGCACCAAACAGCAAATCATAGGGTGACTACAATCAGTAGAATTTATCCTCTGAGGTTATGAATCTACTTCATAACTTCTTTAAAAGCTCTTGAAAGGTTTCATCTGGACCAAAGTGACAGACAAACCGCTCATCACTGATATCTCCAGAGCCACTCTAGTTGAAAAGAAGATCAGACTGTGGTTGGAACTTTTGTGGCTGGATTTTGAAAAACTCTTCCTTCCCTGGAGCTCATTTGGATGACATGCAGGATCACATGAATTACCAGAACCAAGGCTGGACAACAGGCCTGTTCTTTTTATTACTCTATGATGAGTTAGAGATGTTTTGGTTTCTCAATGGTTTCTTGATCCCTGAACATTTTTTGACATTTCCTGGAAGTTGATTATTTGCTTTAAATACAATTTTGTGCTGTTTTAAACTCAACAATGTCAGTCAAGTTTAGCAGCTTGTATTTGAGGAATAAGGATGTATATGATCCTGGTATGAGGCTATCCTTATTGATATTTTTTGGACAATTATAAGTGAATTGAATTAACTGAAATAAGGATATTACTGTCAGTGCCTGTATGGTAAACAGTATTTTTACTTAACAATAGACCTGTCCATTATTTTGAATCAACATTGATGTACATAAACAATCATGCCTTACTCCATATCATGTTTGCATTTAAAAAATGTCACATACTGCCCAGTCATAGTTTAAAGTAGGAAACAGTTTTTTTTATGATTTGCTGCAAATGTTGCTATAGACTCAACTAAAAGCTAATAAAGTTTTACACAGTGGACACTCAATGTGTTAAAGCGAAAAGCAGACACATTACAGGAGATTTACACCGACCTTTTGGCAAACACTCTCTTATTTGAACATTTGCTTCCAGGCTTTTACAACACTGTGGAGTTAATGAACTTTAAGTGTTGTCAGGAGCTCTTTTTCCATCTCCAAGTTATGTTCTGTTGTAAATTCTGACTCGTAGTCTGAGTAATAAAGACACTTGAAGTATCTAAGTCACTGCACATCGCACTGCAGCCTAAATCCCTCCCGAGCTATAATTACAAAATTACTGGTTTGATAAAGTTAATGGCACGTGTGGCTTAAATCCCTGATTCAGGAGGCTACACATTAGTTCATGGTTTTGTACATTTAGTATGTCTGCCTTAAGTTTGCATGTTTTCACCATTAAGGCCTAATCTACAAATGCAGGTTTTCCCCTCCAACTCAAAAACATAATCCCATCTACACATATCAAGTCCTCAAAAACATCTTTGTCCACCTCAAAACACATATATGCACTGATTTGTTTATGTCTGTGCTGATTATGGGGATGTTTTGTACTCAAATGCCTCGTTCCAGAGCTTACACACTCTTCATACAGTGTGCAATGGTGCTCTGAGGTTCATCACTAACTTCAAATCCCTCACCCATCATTGCTTGTTGTATGCAGGTGTTGGATGGTCCTCTTTGTTCTCACAGACTGAAACACTGGCATATTCTTATTTACAAGGTTTTTTTTGGGTCTGCTCCCATCATACCTCCTGACCTTCTTCAGTCAGAGGAGTTCAAGATCTTACACCTTCAGTCCCAGCATCTCCTCCTGCTGTCTGATCCAAAGGTCAGATCTGAACTGGGGAAAAAGGTACATTTTCTGCTCCCTTTACTAAGACCTGAACCACAATGAGCTGGTTTCATTGGACACTTTTAAGAGGCTGAAGCATCAGGCAGCAGATGTTTCATTTTTTTTTTAGGTCATAGTCCATCTTGTCCATTAGTTATTATCTATTTTTCTTGTTGTATTTCAGCAATTTTGCATTTTAGTTGTATGTATGCTGTATGTTGTTTGTTCTAACTTTAACTGTGCTGCTGCAAATGGCTGCTTGATTATGGCAAAAATCCTAATCTTGATTATTTTAATAGATATTGAGGTCATGATCATGAAATACAATAACTCTCTGATTTTAAAACATGCACCACATGCTTTAATTTAACATTTGTGCTTTTGATGTGATCATTTTGAACATTAGAGAATGGGCAATACATTGTAGGGATGGATGCCTGATATTATGGGACCAAAATTAGTATTGGCAGATTTATTTTTTTTTCCAGTATTTACAGCCGACATTTTGACCATAAAAGTTGGCCATTAATATCCCATATATTGGCTGTAATATTGGAAAAATGTTCAACTGTCCCATGATGATTTACCTCTTCGTCATTCTATGTCCACCTTGATAGACCAAAAGTTTTATTAATTAAAGAATCAAATGTTGTTTTTCTTGCTTTACATCTTTTTCTTACACAAGTAGATTGTTAACTTGCAAGGCTTTGGGCTCTTGACACAAAATATCTGGATCCATATTGGTATCGGCGATAGTTAGTTTGGAAATATCACCAAAAATCCTTTATTGTGCATCCCCAATATACAGAAATATACTTGTAAAAACTTGTAAAAACGAGGATACCTCAAAGTAATATTGACAATAATAATGGAAAAAGAAAAAAAGCTCAACATGTCACTTGACACATTAATCTTTTATTCTCAGTTCCTCAGTTTTCATAATATTGGAAACAATTATTGTAATCTTGATAAAAAATTTGATTAATTGCCCAGCCCTTCTGCTCCCTATCTTTGGCAGAACACTCTTGAAAAGGAGAATTTTAATCTCAATGGGTTTCTTTTCCTGGTTAAATAAAGGTTTAAAAATAAATATGTATAAGTGCTTTCGAAAGCATGCAACATTGTCTTTGACATGCAAAATGTTCTTGCTATTCTTGAGCAATTACTGTTTTATTTTTCAAATAAACCCAAATTCCAGCTGGGTCTTGTTCAGTTTAAAGATGAAGCAGCAGTGACCACAGCAATCCTCTCAGGCCTCCTGCTTGGCAACAAAATGAAAGAGCAACAGTATATATGGGTGTAAGCATGTGAATAAACCAGTAATCAAAACTGACAACAGCAAAAATACGGAAACATCTTCTCAATGGCTTGAAAAGAGACAAATGTTCATAGAGTGATGTTACATAGGAGAGAAAGTGGCATGCATGTGACATTTCAAGCCCATTTTCCATTGACAAGGACTGAATTATATTTATAGTGCTTTTCCACCACAACTGGGATGTGCACATGGTCACATCACAGGTTGTGTGAGGTTAGTCATGTGACCTGGGACTGACAGTCTACAAGCTTTTTTAACTAGTTAACAATGAAGGTCTGTGATATCAGCCAGATTCAATCAATGCAGAGTCTGTGTCTGTGTTCATGACTGCAGGTTATGCTGCTCTTGCCGCAGACACACTGATATGACGGGTTATGAAGATGCTCAGTTAGAGGAGGCCGATCATAGTGTTTCCCACCATTGTTCGTCAGTGCTTTGAACAAGTAAACAGTCTTATATTGGTACTAACATGCTGGTGGGGAAGATTATGGATGGATGACTATAGAATTTGATGGATAGATGAAATTGATAGGACAGACAGATGGACAGATTGATAGGTGCAGGTTTGGACAAATTAATGGGTGAACAGATGGATGGAAGGATGGTTGAATAGACATTGCTTTTGATGGTTGGATGGATGTATTTACCTTTTGATGGATGTGTAGAATGTTTGATGGCTGATAAGATGAATGACTAACAGATAGAGCCTTTTGATTGATGGATAGAGGATGGATGGATGAATAGAGCATTTGATGGATGGGAAGATGGATGGTTGAATAGATAGAGCCTTTAATTATTTACTGGATAGATAGAGCATTTGATGGATGCTAAGTTGAATGGTTAAAGGATAGAGCCTTTTGATGGATGGATAAAGCACATCATGGATGGTTAGAGGGATGGTTGAATGATTGAGCCTTTGGTGTATGTAAATGGCTTTTGATGGATGGATGTATGGAGGTATATGGTTTATGATGGATGGATGGATGAATAGAGCATTTGATGTATTGTTTGATGGATGGATGAATGAATTAATGGCTGGATGGATAAATGGTTGGACAGATGGATGGATGGATAGAGTTTTGAATGGATGGGTGAATGTAGTATTTGATGGATGGGTGTATGGAAGGATGGATGATTGGATGGATTGATGGATGATTGATATATTGGATGATTGGATGATGGATGAGGTAAAATGATGTGATGACCTGGTCTTGATTGATATGATTGGATGATTGGATGATGGATGATGGATGAGGTGAAATGCTGTGAGGACTTGGTCTTGATTGATATGATTGTGTGATTGGATGGATGGATGGATGGATGGATGGATGGATGGATGATTGGGTGATGGATGAGGTAAAATGCTGTGGAACTTGGTCTTGATTGATATGATTGGATGATCGGATGATGGATGATGGATGAGGTGAAATGCTGTGGAACTTGGTCTTAATTGATATGATTGGATGATTGGATGATGGATAATGGGTGATGGATGAGTCGAAATGTTTTGAGGACTTGGTCTTGATTGATATGATTGGATGATTGATATGATTGGATGATGGATGAAGTGAAATGCTGTGAGGACTTGGTCTTGATTGATATGATTGGATGATGGATGATGGATGATGGATGATTGGATGATTGGATGATGGATGAGGTGAAATGCTGTGAGGACTTGGTCTTGATTGATATGATTGGATGATTGGATGATTGTATGATGGATGAGGTAAAATGCTGTGGAACTTGGTCTTGATTGATATGATTGGATGATTGGATGATGGATGATGGATGAGGTGAAATGTTGTGAGGACTTGGTCTTGATTGATATGATTGGATGATGGATGATGGATGATTGGATGATTGGATGATGGATGAGGTGAAATGCTGTGAGGACTTGGTCTTGATTGATATGATTGTGTGACTGGATGATTGGATGATTGGATGATGGATGAGGTGAAATGCTGTGAGGACTTGATCTCTATTGATATGATTGGATGATTGATATGATTGGATGATTGATATGATTGGATGATTGTATGATTGGATGATTGTATGATTGTATGATGGATGAGGTGAAATGCTGTGAGGACTTGGTCTCTATTGATATGATTGGATGATTGATATGATTGGATGATTGTATGATTGGATGATGGATGAGGTGAAATGCTGTGAGGACTTGGTCTCTATTGATATGATTGGATGATTGATATGATTGGATGATTGATATGATTGGATGATTGTATGATTGGATGATGGATGAGGTGAAATGCTGTGGAACTTGGTCTCTATTGATATGATTGGATGATTGATATGATTGGATGATTGTATGATTGGATGATGGATGAGGTGAAATGCTGTGAGGACTCGGTCTCCACACTCGCTCTTGTTCAAACAGTTGACTGTTGACTGACTCAGCGTGGCCCGTCTGCAGCAGTGTTGATGGTTACAGTGGTGACTCTGTGATTTATGATGTGGTCCTTCAGTCCAGCAGCCCTCAGCTCACCAGCCCTCTGTCTCTGTGTGTCTCTGTGTGTCTCTGTGTGTCTCCGTGTGTCTCCGTGTGTCTCTGTGTCACTCTGCCCCCTCCTCACTCTCTCAGACCTCTCCTGGGGGTTTGTAAGGGAAAATAAATATTTTTAGACATCGAAGTCCAGAGCTGCTGTCACTTTCCCCTTTTTTTAATCCTCCATAACCCCAACCATGGGAAACACACACTCACCTCCCCCCTCTCTCACTGTTCATGTAATCGCCTTGCCTTCAGATTTCTTCTTCTGCCACCCATGAAAAAAAAAAATCAAGCCCCTAGGGAGAGGGTCGCCATGGCAACAGCCTTCACCAGAGCAACTCTGCGAAGCATCCATCTGAGTCTACATGTTTGATCCCGGCGTTTTTCCAGCGCTGGAATAACCAGGGAGTTCATGTTTTGGGCCAGAAAATGAGAGTGAAAGGCTTCAAGAATACAGAGAGCAGAGAAGAGGGAGAAAGTGGAAAATGAAACCAAAGAGCCTGACAGAGACGCTCAGCACAGTTTCACTTTAGGGATCCATTAATTTAGTTTAGATGACAGAAAGTTTAAGTAAAGCTGGCACACAGAAAACAAGCTTTTCTTTTTTTATTTACTTCCTCTGACCCTTGGAGTTTAAACTGAGCCTTTTTGTCATGTTAAATATAATAAAGGATTCATTTTCCCATATGGAAGTAAAAAGGAGGCACTTGATTGCTCTGTTTTTATCACCATCGGTTTGATTTTCTCCTGATGACCCTTTAAATTCATTATGATTTAAGACAGACGGACATTATTGTTGACAGAAACACCATAGAAACTCTATTTTGAAGGTAAAGTTGTCAGACTGCAAACAAGAGAGATGGACTCAAGATTGAGAGCAATTTATCAGTTGTATACTCACTGGCCAATTTAATAGGTACACCTGTCCAGCTGCTCGTTTACACAAATTGCTAATCAGCGAACCACATTGCAGCAATTCAATACGTCAACAATGATAAGAATGATAAAAAATAACAGTAAAACTTTATTTATGTAGCACTTTTCAAGACAGAGGCACAAAGTGCTTAACAAAAGCAAATTAAAAAAGGCGATCATAAATGTGAAACCCAGTAGTTAGAGACAGACATACAGTTTATTTATTTTTCTTTTGTTTTTAACATTGTGTTTATTTTTATTTGCCACAGTATAACCATTTAATTTGCTGATAAAACGTAAATCACACCAGCATATATACACAAATTCAAGACTAAGCAAGAAAGGGAGAAAGAAAAAGAATAAATAAATAAATACATACATAATAACACCCAAAGTGTACAGTATTGTGGCAGACTTGTAGATCTCCTCGATATCAAATCATATTCATACAATTTTTCCCTCGTTTTTCTGGTTCTTTTATCAGTCCATGGGAAGGAGTAATGACAAAATAATAAGAGTAATAAGAATAATAACGTAAGTTCCTTTTGCCTCTGGTGGTGAGGTAAAGTGAGGTGGGAAAAAAAGATTAAAAAAAAAAAATACATAAGAAAATAAAAAATAGATAAATAAATTAAAAAATAATACGTTAATTTGTTTAAACAGACAAACAGTTTTAACAAATTAAATTAAATTGAAATTAAATATCTGTTAGAAAAGCAAGTCTATAAAAATTAATTTTGACCAACCAATACTGCTATCATACTGATTAAATTTTGCATCCATAGTAATAATAAATAATATTAAAGCTCAGCTGATAGCACAACAGCGTAGAGAACTCTCTTATATTGTGTTGGGCTTTGTTGTATTTACTTAAAAAAACATATGTTTGTACAACATAAGCCCTAGGGGTGTGTTGTTGAAAGAATCTGGTGACACAATAAATATCACAATACATAGGTGAGGATACAATATATACCTTTATATCGTGGTATATTGTGATACAAGGCCAGGGTGTTACTTCACAATTTTTATCTCTATATAGTCTTTTTAACATTTTTATATAGCATTAAGGATGCCCAATGTTGGATGCAAAAACAAGTCTCTAATCAGTGTTATTTAAATAAAGCATGGTCTCTTCAACATTTGTGAACTTTATTGTCTGTCCCATTGACAGAAATAATAACATTTCAATCAGGAGAGACCAAATTTGAGTGGACAGTTATTTATTTTGCAAGATTGGAAGACTGAAAATGTGCAATGTCTTTTGTGCTTAGCATCTGTTTGAGTAAGTGTCCGTCCCTCATCAGCTGATGACTTAAATCATCTGTGCAGGAAGGCAGGGTGAGGAAATTAAAGAGAGGTGACTGAATGGATATCTAGGTTTTCCTGCTTGAACTTTCGCTGCTGAACTAAAATGCAAAAACAAATGTCCCAAATGTCTATAGATTATTGAATAATACTATATCATGAAAATGTGCTCAAAATATCAAGCAGTATTGCACCTCAAATTATCCCAAGACACTGATGTAGCAATATTTTCTCACACTTCTTGTAAACGGCGTTAAAAAAGCTCTTTATCAGTCTTTAATTCATGCATTCCCCTTCTTTTTTTTCAAAACTGATAATAAAAAATCAAAGCAGGAGAAACTGTGTTTTTCTCAGTCCTTAAGGGTGAAACACAATCTAAAACTAAACTGTTGGCCTTGAAGAGGATTCGAGGATTCAAGGCTTTTATTTGTCAATTCTCTGTACGCGCATGACATACAGAGACATTGAAATGGCATTTCTCGCTTCCATCAATGAACAAAACGGATTTAAACAACTCACAACAACAATCTGAGGTAGCTCACAGCTTGTTGTAAGACATCTTCTCAGCACAGTGGGAGGAGGAAGGAGCGGTGTGCAAAAAAAGATGTGGTAAAGTGCAAAGTTGTGGTGGTGTGGTCACAGTAACAATAGAAGCAGTTGAATTAATAGAGCAAAGAGTGCAGGTTGGATTAGGAGATAGTGCAAAATAACAGTAATATGTACCCAATAAGGAAAAAGTTTGTCAATAAGCAGCAAATCCATCATCCAAGCAGGCAGCTTGAATGATGTGCTGCTCTCCTGCATGGACACAAATCTGTAAACAATACCAGCAAACATTTACATTTTCTAGATGAACATGACCAAATTACGTCTTCCTCCTCAGGACCACATGGCCTCCTCCTCTTCCTCTCTAACACCAGAGAGTCAAAAACCTTATCTTTCACTCCCCATCACAACAGAGACCCTCTGTTTACCCCCACAGTCTGCTCTTCAGTTTGCATGCAGCAGCCGTGCAGCGTGCACGCCGACGGCTGCACTCATTGTGTGCATGTCAAGCCACTGTTGTCTCACACAGCACAGAGGCTATTTATAGCCGCCCCCTCCCCAGCAGTTTAAATTAGCTCAACTCGGAGTTGTAAATTGGAAATGCACCCCGCTCTCCACGCTCCTGGTTTTCACGTCAGGGGAATAGAGGGGGGTGAGCTGTCATCTACAGCTTTTTTTTTTTTTTTATTAATCTTTAACCTTCGAGGAAGAACAGGAAGCAGCTGCCAGTTTCACTTCCACCTCACTTCCTGTCACACTATTCACTGCAACACCAATGAGTGTTTCTGTAAGGGGTAGTCATCGCAGTCAATTTTTAAACATTAGATTAGATTCCAGACTCAATATCCACATCATTACAATATAAAAGTATAAATATTGGAAATAAAATAAAATAATAAAAATACAAAGAGACATTTGCTCCGATGTTTCCAGTAACAAGAGAAATATCACTTAATGAGGGTTGAGTTAGTGACATCAAAATTTCATTTTCTGAAGCAGTTAATCGGCACATATACCAGTACATCACATTTCTGAGCACAGCATGAAAAGTGGGGACATTACAAGTGACAAACAACACACTCGCACTTGTCCATCTAGGCGATTTGACAACTATTCATTGTATACCACCTGCAACTTTTTCATTCTGGCTTTGCTGTATTTAGTCCACAGGTGAGCAGTATACAGGGGAGTACAACAAGCTCTAAAGAGCTCTATTTTAACATTGTCTGTGCACATTGAAAATTTTCGTGCTAGCATATTAGCTTGTGCATACAGTTTGCAGCACTGATGCTGTATATCATCATCACTTGAATCACTCCTGGTAATGTGCCCCAGATATTTAACCTTGATTGACATTGATGATGTTCTACTAAAAGTTAAAGAATACTGATGCCTGTTTGATATCACAGCGACAAAACAGCCGTCCAATGCCTCCAAATATCAGACAATTCATTTTTGATCTTAAAAACTGCAGATGAAATCCTGCGCACCGACTACACTGCACCACTTTGTTTGCAATCCTGTACACACCTGTCTTATAACACATCCATCCATTCATGACTTATATGGTTGATCCCTTTTGGGTTGGAGAGGGGCTGGAACCTATCCCATCTGACATTGGCGAGAGGCAGGGTACACCCTGGACCGGTCACAGGGCCACATAGAGAGACAACCACTTACACGTACACATAAGGGCCATTAAGAGTTACCAATAAACCTAAAGAGCATGATTAATTTTTTTTTTTTTTTTTGGTGTTTCGGGAGGAAGCCGAAGTGCCCAGAGAGAACAAGATCTACATGCTCATTACTGGGCATTTTTACATTTACTATGGTAAAAAATAACGAAAATATCTTTACACACCGCCTAAATTGTACAAAAACTTTGCCAACATTTCCAAGGAACCAAAGTCCAATGTTGAAGTGATGCTAGAACACAGCGCCCATACCTACAGCACCATATCAAATCCCAACAAAGTTTTGGTGCTTCGTTTTGGTATTATTGACAAAAAAAGAACCAAAGATGCTCAACCTTCTCTGCCCCCTTTGCCCAGTGTCGTCTGGCTGAAGACATTACAGCAATAACAATGTTCTCACAATGGCTGTGACGAAAGTAAACATCAATTCAAAGACGGACACCTTGGTGCTATTCTTGCTGCCAAAGGGCTGAATCGTTGCAAACTGAAAAATACTCTGGATTTTACAAAAACATTTATAATTCAACTTAAAGACAGGGTTTATAGTCACGGAAAACTACCATGAATTTGAATGTAGCATCTCCTCAGGACTCCTTCTAGCATTTGCACTACGCCAAGTCATGTCTCACTCAGCGGTAAGGAAACACCAAAACATTATCATAGTGAAGTTAAAAGAATAAACAAACAAACATGGCAAGTGAGTTAGTTCTCACAACCCGATGTTGACTCTCGTTTTTGCCCTGGCTATGTCCAAATTCTTTTTTGTTTCGGCCTTCTCTGCCTCCGTCTTTCTTTTCTTGCTCTGTTTAGCAGGAGGAGGTGTTACCAGTAATCGGGGTATAGGTAGTTTCTCTGCCATTCTCCAGCGTACTTGGATCCCTCTCAGCTCGGCTACGCGCATTGAATCAGGGTCAGTGCACGCCGGCAAAATGTACACGCAGAAGGTGGGCAGAACGGCAGTACGAGATTTGATTTGTTTTAATAAATTCGGTCCGAATCGCTGTGATTGGTTGGTGTTTTCCCTGTTTTACTCCTGTTTCAGACAGCGGCTCTCTTGTAGGAACACATCAAGCATTGATTGCCATTTGGACGTAACGATCATTTTAACCAGTATAACAAAAAGTATATCTAAATCTGATTACCAACTCTGCCTTTAAACAAATAGTAACCATACAAGTTAAACACAAAAATCAAGTCAATTGATACCACATTTATAATGTAAAGAACTGAGTTTTACTGGATATTTGATTGAGAGTGCTTACATTTCTATACTACCAGAGACAAACAGCCCACTAAACCACCTATATATTGCAAAAAACTTATTATATGATATTCAAAAATTACAATAGACACAATTATGTTATCCTTTTTTTTGCATATTTTGTTATTCATGTTTCCTTGGTTTTTTAAATCAAGTCATATTTGAAGTTTACTTGCGGGCTGAATGAAGTAAGGAGAGGGACTACATGTATATATAAATATTTCACGCATTGATTAACATGATATTGCAGAAGTCATGTAAAAGTTTAATCATATTTGTAGTTGAGTTTTCTAGCATTTAGGATAAATTTTGATTATAAGTGTTTTCTCTAAATCCAAAAATAATCATGATGAAACTGAGATCATTATACACTTTTTTTTTCGTATCGCCCCTCTAATTAAATATTATTCCTTATTTAGACTTAACATGTTAAACAGATATTTAATTGAGCACTGAGTAAAGTAAGGTTTTACTGTTAACAATCTTTATACTGAGCATTAGACATGGAATCATTTTCTTGGACTAGCAAACACAACATCAATATATCTAACCAAGTTAATGCGTTGCCCAGCTCTACTAATGATTAAATAGCAGAGATTGTATTGTCTCAGAACACGGTGTACTCAGCCTTTATCTTCACTGTGATGTAGTTGGTTGATTATGTCTTAAAGAGGTTTTTTTTAAAAAAAAACAAAGTATACAGGATTACACCAAGTTTCTACCATTCAGTTTTTTCTTCATATCTTGATGTTTAACCAAGGATGTAAAGATGCAAAAAGATGTCATAGAATTAAAAATTAATGTCCAAAAATCATAACCAAGATAACACAAATAAATCCAAAGAGCTTCACCCTGTGATGTGCAGTTGTATTCGTATTTCTTACTGGCAAATGTAAAAGTGCAGCCTGCAGATTTGAGCCGTCTCCGACAGGAAACCTGAATGGAAAATGAAATGTATATTTTTGTATGGGCATAGTTGACATTTTGTCTGTCTCTCTGCAGCCATCCATGAGTTTCCAGAGGACATTTTCTCCAAGGAGGAGAGGAAGAAGGGAGCTGTGTTACTGCACGCACTCTGTGTGAGTATTTCACCAACAATCACCAAAAAAGACTCATTTTAAAACCTTAACACACATCAGAGCTCTGAACACATTAAATCAGAAGCCATATGCTTTTATAAGCTAAGACGCTCATAACCTTGCACAGCAGCTGGATCCCCTTGATTCTATGTCTGTAATCAGTCAGATCCACCTTGCCAAGCTCCAACCTACAACTTCTGTGAGAGGCCCAAAGTGTCACGATCCAATCAGAGTCCTTTAGAGCAGGAAGAGGTGGGAGGTGAGACGACAGCAGGAAGGGACTGCATGCACATACAGAGATAGAATAATTTGGAGAATAAAGTTGACTTAACTCTCAATGTTGTAGTTCAGCTTTTGTTTCAACATTTTTACTTTTTTCAGGATGCTCAACCAAAGTTAAGTCAGATTTATTTCTAGAGCACAAATAAAACCAACAAATGTTGACCAGAGTGCAGAGGGAGCTTATACAATGTAATACAGACATGAATTAAGATAAGAAATCATGATAAAATAGTTATTATTATAAGCAAATAAAACTATACAATATCATACTAAAAATAAAGCAAATAAAATGATTAAAAAACAGTTATTGTTAATAAAACATTAATCATAATAGCTTTTAGCTTTTTTTGAAAATTATAACTTTTTTAAGGATGGCACATTGGTTCACCAGGTTAGTGCACATGCCTCACAGCAGGATGGTTGCTGGTTCGAGTCCCATGTCGACCATGGTCTTCATGTGCAGTTTGCATGTTCTCCCTGTGCCTGTGTGGGTTCTACCAAGGCACTCTGGTTTCCTCCTAAAACATGCTTGATGAATTGGTGACTCTAAATTTCCCTTGGGTATGAGCGTGCATGTCTGTCTCTATATGTGGCCCTGTGATTGGCTTGCGACTGGTTCAGAGTGTTCCACGCCTCTTGCCCAATGTCAGCTGAGATAAGCTCCAGACTCTGTGACCCCGAAAGGATAACTTTATTCAACATTGAACCGTTTTTCTCCTCTTTAATGAACATTAAAAGTTAATAAATGTTAACTAATTAGTTTGTCAATGAATTTAGATTTTGAATTAAAGCTTGGAAACCATGGACAGTAAGGCCCTGAAATTCAACATAGTTTCAGGCTATGGCAGGAAAGATACAAATAAAATAAAGCGTGCTCAAATTAAATTTTTGGAGAGGACTAGGCTGCAGTAACCAGGACATTAAAGGGAACTCAACAGGAAAATATATTATACAAAAGGATTAAAGGGCAAATTTATCTGTTAATTGTTATCAGTAAGATAATAATTAACTGTAATAGCAGAAAATTTAAATCATTAAAGAACTAATGAATACCTCCAAGATCAGAAACTCAGACCTTTGACTTGTCCTCTCCAGGCCATCTACATGTTCTACGCTCTGGCCATCGTTTGTGACGACTACTTCGTCCCCTCCCTGGAGAAAATATCAGAGGTGAGTTTACAGAGCAGCCAGATGAGAGGGTAGTTCAAGAGATCATTGGTTTAAGTTGTTTCATCTCTCCTCGTCTGTTATATTACTGTTAAATTCAGAACCTGCAGCTCAGTGAAGATGTGGCCGGAGCGACATTCATGGCTGCAGGAAGCTCAGCTCCAGAGCTTTTCACTTCTCTCATTGGTGAGTGACTCAACCCAGAAACAAGTCTGAGAAACAGGCTTAAAATCTAAAAATTAAAAGAAATGTTTAATTTTTTGACCCTCACTTTCAGCCTGCAGTACCACAGTCATCCAGGAGGTGTCAGCAGAGTGTAACTTTTAACATTTAAGGGGATTTTTTCACTTATTCTGAGGTTTTATCTTTGAAATTAGTGTTTTTAAATCCAGAGCTGTTGATGTATATATGCAAGCAAAGTGTTAAGTATTTATAGCACTACATACGGGCATGGACTTCTCCAAGTCATCGGAAGATGTTCAGAATATATATAGACAGTTCATCATAAGGATGCAACAACATACTCGGTGCACAGCATGTGAATTATGGCAATGGTTTTGTCCAAAACAGCTAAACTGCAACATTAAGCAGACCAAAGTCACCGAGGAAGGGCTTAGTCCAAAATTTCTCTGTGGTAATAACAGATCATTTGGGATTTTGAAGTGGGTTACACACGTTTGTCTTTTTTAGGATTCTGCCAACATACATGACATGGAGTGAGTGCAAATTTTCAATGTACTGAATAAAAAGGGCCACAGAACTGTCTCACCACAAGAAGGATGCTGGTTCAATCCTCGTGTCAGTCAGGGCTTTTCTGTGTGGAGTTTGCATGTTCTTCCCGTGCATGCGTGGGCACTCCAGCTTCCTCTAACAGACCAAAAATATACTCATTGAGTTGATTGGTGACTCCAAATTGCCCTTAGGTGTGAGTGCGAATGGTTGTCCATCTCTCTATGTGGTCCTGCGATTGGCTACCGACCGGTTGTACCCCACCTCTCTCCCAGTGTCAGCCAGCATAGGCTCCAGCCCCCCTGCGATCCTGAAAGGGATAAGCGGAATAAATGATGGATGGATGGATTATACACATTTGTCTTTTTTAGGGGTTCTGCCAGCATGTGTGTCTCACAGCATGAAGGATGTTGGTTCAGTTCCCGTGTATTGCGTAGGTTCTCTCCCGGTACTCCGTCTTCCTCCCTCAGACCGAAATCAGTGACTCTAAATTGCCCTTAGATGTGGATGAGTGTGTGAGTGTCAGCTGGGATAGGCTCCAGCCCCCCACAACTCCAGAAGGATAAGCAGTAGAGATGATGGATAAAAAAAGAGAAAGATAGAAACAAAACAGCTACAGGGCTCCAATTTGATCTTAACTCTGATGATCAAAGTCAGATCCGTGCTGCAACAGGCTGACTTTTATCTCCTTAATCTGCTCCTCAGGGGTCTTCATCACTAAAGGTGACGTTGGTGTGGGTACGATTGTGGGCTCAGCTGTCTTTAACATCCTGGTCATCATTGGCCTGAGCGGGATCTTTGCAGGACAGGTAGTAGAAACTTTCAGTGAAACTTCCACGCAGTTATGTCTGTGTGGCTGAAGACCAACATGTGTGTCTTCTCTCTGCAGACGGTGGTTCTGACCTGGTGGTCCCTCTTCAGAGATTCCTCCTACTACATTCTGTCCGTGCTGACTCTCATTCTGGTGAGATCTGGTCTTTTCATTGAGTTAGTCAGCTCACAAAATGTTCAGCTTTTTTAACTCCTGTGTTGTTAATTGAGGAATCTCTGTTTTTTCTCTCTAGGTGATAATTGATGACAAAGTCGTCTGGTGAGTCCAAATGCCTTGAATTCTTTTGCCATTTCTTTCTTTTTTGCACTTTTTTAAAAAGTTTTCCAGGCAAACATCTGATACAAAAAATCTCTTACATTCCAGCAAAGACAGAAAAGAGAGAAAGACATTAAAAAACAGAGCAAGTATGCACATAAAACAAACCTGAAATTCCAATGAAGTTGGGACATTGTGTATAACCCAAATAAAAATAGAAAACAATGATTTGCAAATCCTTTTCGACCTACTTTGGAACACACTCCAAGGATAAGATTTTAATGCTTTTGTATTTTCAGTAAATAAAAGCTGAATAAGTCAAAGTCTCTGGAAAAACAGATGGACATTGGTTACCACTGGAAAATAGGATGAACTAACTATATGGACACATCCACCAAGGGCTCTCATTTATTTAGACATACAGCAGTTATTTAATTTTTTTCTTCAGTGTACCAGACTCATTTGGTTCTCTCAGCCGTGTCTCATCTTACCTCTGTGGTTTTTACTCAGTCCACTGGAGCCTTTCTTTTGTTGTATATGTCTGTAGTTTCAATTAAATCAAAATAGGTGACCTATGTGAATCGTGTAAATTTGATGAGATTATTTTTTTTGAGGGTGGGGGACATGGAGGTATACCAGAGATTATCAGTGAACTGCAAACATGTGCAGAGGGCTCCTCACTGTACCGGTGAGAGGGGCAGGGATCCTGAATGACTTTGTGTGTTTATTGTAATTAAAACGGTGTCTCGTTGGCTCATGTGCACGGTTTAAGTGAACACAACGATTTAAAAAATGACGAGTCAGTCTTTTGGTTAATTAAAACTCAACTTTCCTGAGCAGTCCAGCTTTTGCTTTCACTCACTTGTTTCTAAATGATAAATTCATCCTGCGGTATCCTGCGTCACTTATCAAATTCCAAGAGCTTTCAGGCAATATAAAGAACTATTGCAATATTTAACTTTTATTTATTAAAACTAAAAGGGACCATGTTTAAATAAAGTTTGGAATAAAATGATAGTAAGACATATGCAACAACTGATTTATTCAGCTGATTTCACATCAAGAACAATTGAATGTAAAATGTTGCATAAAATACAGCTCTTTCTCACCTTTATATTACTCACATTTTTCATTTTTATAGAACATCTTCTGTTTGCAGAGTAATGCTTAGCAATGGTTTTAATTCATGATCATTGCAGTTGAAATGTTAACGTTGTGCTTGTTGCTGTGCAGGTGGGAGTCCTTGCTCCTCATGACCATGTATGGGATCTACATTATTATAATGAAGTGAGTTCACGAGATCATCTGTCATCATGTATTTGAGTTCTTATGTGAATTTTTTTAAATTTTGTACTGTTTTCCCAAAGTGTCTTGAGTCTCTACAGTTATAAACAAAGTGTTTCTGTTTGGTCACAGGTTCAACTCTCGTTTAATGGTGTTTGTGACACGTAAGCTCAGGAACACGAGGCCCTGCTGCCATGCGTCAGAGAGTCACAGAGATGACAGGATGGGAGAGGACGCCTCCGCCTGCAACACCTCCATGGTGCTGATCAACAAAGGTCTGATTCAGAGAATACATACTATGACATTTATCAGTCGTTACATGTATTACAACAATGTATTTCATCACCATGAAAGACCTTTATTTGTGTTTGCAAAGGGGCATGAATATTTGTGTCTGTGTTAAGTGGCTGAAGCCACAGCAGAAATGCTCGTAATATGGGACCGCTATTAGTGGCATGAGTAAGACCCAAAGGCATGAGGTGAGGAGTGTAAATGCTGGAGATTAATGCAACAAAGTTTACAAAACAAACTCATAAACCAAGGCACAGACAGATGATGGTGCACATGATCCTGGGACAAGTCATGGACCATCTTTTCTAGTGCCACCTGTTGGGTGGTGTTGTGTAATGCAGTTTGGGGTGCTTTTCTCAGCACCTAAAATTTCCTAAATCACTTGTAATAAAGAGGAAGAAATAAATGTACAACACATTACTTTCATGTACGTAGACATGCAGAGAATACATTTGAATTTACGTTTATTAAAGATATATTTTATTCTAAATATTTCATTTTTAGGGCAGTACGGTGGTGCAGCAGGTAGTGCACGTGCCTCATAGCAAGCAGCTGCCAGTCGCGGTCAGGTGGCTGTGGAGTTTGCATGTTCTTCCTGTGCATCTCTCTCTATGTGGCCCTACAATTGGCTGCCCACCGGTCGGGATACACTTCAGGTCCCCCTGCAACCCCGAAAGGGATAAGCGGTAGAGATAATGGATGGATGTATGGATGTATATATCACTTTAACTTTGCCCTTTTTTAAAAAAAAAAAACGCCCTTTTTTAAACTATCTCTGTAAAATCTTAATTAGTGAAGGTCGTTTTCTTCTAAGGAAATGATGGATCGACCTCCCTTTACCCTCGATTAACCAGCCACCTCAGGAAATTGGAGTGACCTCTGCTCCTCTGCTGCTTTTCATCTGAACAGTTTTTGGTGGTTATTTTAATAAAGATGTTCAGTGAAATGTCATGTTTTTCATATTTCACAGGTCAGGGTCAGGATCCTTCCCCAGTTGTCATGGTTGATGAGCTCCTCATTCTCAACCCTCACAAATTATCGTTTTCTGAGGCTGGCCTGCGCATCATGATCACCCCACACTTCTCCCCTCGTACCAGGCTCTCCATGGCAGGGCGCATGCTCATCAGTGAGGTAAATAACACACTCATGGCCAAGGGCGTAGGTTTGATTTTGACATTGGTGGGGACATAAAAGTGCTCCAGAATTTCATTTGGTATTTTGGTATTTCATTTTGGTATGTAGGCCCCCCCTGGGCCCAACATACCATCACCAACTGGTCAATTATTAACCACTCCTTTTTCAACAGAGATGAATGTATAAGCAGTTAACTAGACATTCAATAAATGATAATGAGGGCTGTAGAGAATTTTAATCTCCAGTCAACATCTAGACAGAATTATCTCTTCTGTCTCATGATTGCATGAGACCCACTTATGGGCCTCCACCCACAGGTTGAGAACCGCGGCAGTAGTAGATTGTATTTGAAGCTTGATCCTTCAAAGATTGTTGTTATATCATGGACAATATGTGATGGAGGATACCTCAGGATGAATTTATCATTTAGCAAACAGTGAGTGAGTGAAAACAGTGGCTCAGAGTGGGTTAGGGGGTTCGGGTTAGGTCAGAGTTTTGATTCAACAAAAGGCTGACTCACTTTTGTAAATCTTTCTGTTCACTTAAACAGAGCGCTGAAACCGAGCTATCAAGACACCTTTTGAATTATAAAATCACACAAATTGGTAGATGATCCCTCGCTGTTCCTGCGATGCGCGTCTGTCTGCGTCTTTACGCTCACCGGCAGACGGAGGAGTGCGCTCTCAAGACGCTGAGCGATTCGGGAGGCGTTTAGATCAAATCCTCACATAGACATCGGCTGCAAAATGACATTACTGACATACAACAACGATAACAGCCATTCTTTAAACGGGAAGTATCAGGCCTGTAGTCCACAGACCGGATCATGGCTGCATCAGACGGCGGAGAATGCTTCCTCTTGCGCAAGATTGGGCCTTACACACAACGCGTGTTTTGCGTATAGGGAGGGGTGGCGCTGGGTAGTGGCAAAATATTGATAGGGACGTGTCCCTAGCGTCCCTACCCAATTCTACGCCCCTGCTCATGGCACACAATAGAGGGTGTGCTTTGACATCATAATATGTGCAGCAGACTGTCGGTTCCACTCCCTGAATGGCTGGTAATTGGTATAAGAGGTGAGAAACATTGAAACACTTTAATTCGCCAAAACGTACCTTGTTCTTCGAAGTCCTCAGAGGGCTTGATTATTGTTGGTTATGGTCATTACTTGAAAATGTAGATTTTAATTTGATTTATGTTTCAAAATGACTAAATGAACTTTTGGAGCCTTAAAGTTTAATATTTAAAATGCAGCATACTCAGACTGAGCTACAGGGGATAGCCTTGTGATGACTAAAACTCTTTGACACTCTTTGTGTGTCAAAGATGTGGTAGGTGTACTCAGGCTTTCAGCATACTTTTTAAGCGTTCATTTTACTGACTTTGCCACCTTATTACCTCTGCTAAGGAGGCTGTGTTTTTGCCGGCTTATGTTTGTTTGTCTGTCTGTTAGCAAGATTACACAAAAACTACTGGATGGATTTTTCTGAAATTTTCAGGAGATGTTGGTAATGGCCGAATGGAAAATTTTAGTGTGATCCAGATAACCGGCATTAGTGAACGATAGTTTTAGCTCAATAACTGTCTAACTAATAGTGATATCAACATGATTCTTTGTGCTAGGTGTGGGTTTTCAGGGACAGGGAATCATATTATGACGGTAACTTTATCATGGAACTATTGCTTATAGATGTAACAGCAATATGTGAGCTACCTTGGTGGAGTTTGTGCTCTCCGAGCAGTGTTGGGCAAATTACTTAAAAAAGTAATTAGTTATAGTTACTAATTACTTTCCCAAAAAAGTAATTGAATTACTAACGGAAATACTCCTTCATAAATGTAATTAGTTACCAGGGAGAGTAATTGATGCGTTACTTCTTTAAAAAATCTTTTGCTGCTTGAACTGTGTGGCTCTGTCTCTGTGTCCTTCCTTGTTGTTACCTGTCCTGCTACAGCAGCGCTCACATCATCAGCGGAGTTCTCGGTGTTTTTGGTCACTAGGTTTTAGATTTACTTACAACAGACAAACACCTAGCTTTAGGACATAATGTACACTTTACATGTGTGTTCTTGCCTGTTACCTCTTGTACTTCCGTCCTGAAAATGCCAGTTTTAACTCCACAGACCGCTCTGGACTTGACATTGCTGCATCTAGCCGTGTTGCCAGATTTTGCGATTGAAATAAGCATTTTTAAAGAGAGAAACCTACATGAAGCTTGTTTTAATTTTTATCCACGTTAGTGGATGACTTGACGTTATCACCATCAAGTCATCATTAAAAATCACCCCCTGTAGAACCTTTAATAAAAAAAGATATGGGTGACCAAATCTATAATTTTACAAGGATAATAGTATGCTCGTTTCTACTGTAAAAATGAGCATTTTAACATGGACTCTAATAAGAGCCAGCCCCAAGTGGACATTAAAGAAACTGCATCTTTTTTTCACCTCTGTCTTCAATTCACGATCTAAAACAAAGGCTTGAGTCTGACCTTCACTTCTTAAAACCGAAACAACCTCTTTCTTTTCTCCATCCACAGCGACAGAGGCTGATCCAGAAGTCAAAGAGCCAGCGAGACGGTGAGGCAAGCTCTGGGACACGAGGCGGGTCGACCAGCAACAGCCTTAAAGCAACAGGCTCCTGCAGTCTGGAAAATGGGGGCAGGGGACATGGGATGGACGACCTGGAGCCCGGAGAAAAGCCTGGGGCAGGCCAGACTGAAGAAGAGGAGGATGATGAAGATGAGATTTTTAGTCCAGTGAGGATTCCAGGTGTGGATCAACCAGCCAGTTGAATTTACCTTAATATTTGTTCTCCTTACTGTTAACTGTCTTGTTAATGCTTGTTAGGGGATCTGATGGGTAAAAACGTAAATCGTCTGTATATAAAGGCAGTTTATGTTCTGTCAGGGTCTTTGTCCACAGCCCCCGGAGCAGAAAGATGCTCTCAGTGTCACCTGCCCTTGTCCTTGCCCACTCAGCTGACAACAGCAAGACTTTGTTAATGTCACCTCTCCCTTACTTACCAATCAGAATTAATTTTTGCTTTGTAAACTGCAACGGCAGAAAAGAAAGTTAATAGACTGCAGGGAAAAAAGGCAACGAAGTAAAAACTGAGACAGAGGCTGAAGTAAGAAGACATTTGAAAGATATTTCCACTTTTTTTCATACTATCTGCCCCGTTGGCATTATAGGTGTGAATGACGAGGACCAAATTGCTAGCAAGGGAGCGGGAGTTGGGAAAACGTTGGTAGGTAGGCATATTTAACCCCAAATTTTTATTCTCGCATTGATCAAAGTTTTAAAAGTTAGCGCGAACTGGAAGACATATATATCTTTCTATATACTTGGCAACCACTTCAAAGGAAAAAATATTTTTAAGGCTCTTGTTGGAGGTGAATTTGACCAAACCTTCTGCACGAGCATAGTTTCCTGCCTGAAAAGGTACCAAAAAGTCACTTTTTAGCAGTTTTTTCTATCGAGGTCCGAAGTGGCAAAAAAGTCATATGTTAGCATGTTGATTTTTTTGAAGATCTAGCAAGGGAAAAATGCTCATAAGTCCATTTTTGAGTCAAATATGACCAAACCTTCTGCACCAACATGTTTTTCTTCCCCAAAATGTCCCAAAAAGTCACTTTTGAGCACTTTTTTTGTCGGGGTCCGAAGTGGCAAAAAAGTCATATGTAAGCATGTTGATTTTTTCAAAGATCTAGCAAGGGAAAAATGCTCATTAGTCCATTTTTGAGTCAAATATGACCAAACCTTCTGCACCAACATGTTTTTCTTCCCCAAAACCTCCCAAAAAGTCACTTTTGAGCACTTTTTTTTCGGGGTCTGTAGTGGCAAAAAAGTCATATGTTAGCATGTTGATTTTTTCAAAGATCTAGAAAGGGGAAAATGCTCATAAGTCCATTTTTAAGTCAAATATGACCAAACCTTCTGCACCAACATGTTTTTCTTCCCCAAAACCTCCCAAAAGTCACTTTTGAGCACTTTTTTTTCGGGGTCCAAAGTGGTAAAAAAGTCATATGTTAGCATGTTGATTTTTTCAAAGATCTAGAAAGGGGAAAATGCTCATAAGTCCATTTTTAAGTCAAATATGACCAAACCTTCTGCACCAAAATGTTTTTCTTCCCCAAAACCTCCCAAAAAGTCACTTTTGAGCACTTTTTTTTTTGGGGTCTGTAGTGGCAAAAAAGTCATATGTTAGCATGTTGATTTTTTCAAAGATCTAGAAAGGGGAAAATGCTCATAAGTCCATTTTTGAGTCAAATATGACCAAACCTTCTGCACCAACATGTTTTTCTTCCCCAAAACCTCCCAAAAAGTCACTTTTGAGCACTTTTTTTTTCGGGGTCCGAAGTGGCAAAAAAGTCATATGTTAGCATGTTGATTTTTTCAAAGATCTAGCAAGGGAAAAATGCTCATAAGTCCATTTTTAAGTCAAATATGACCAAACCTTCTGCACCAACATCTTTTTCTTCCCCAAAATGTCCCAAAAAGTCACTTTTGAGCACTTTTTTTTTGGGGTCCGTAGTGGCAAAAAAGTCATATGTTAGCATGTTGATTTTTTCCAAGATCTAGAAAGGGGAAAATGCTCATATGTCCATTTTTGAGTCAAATATGACCAAACCTTCTGCACCAACATCTTTTTCTTCCCCAAACTTTCCCAAAAAGTGACTTTTGAGCACTTTTTTTTTCGGGGTCCGAAGTGGCAAAAAAGTCATATGTTAGCATGTTGATTTTTTCAAAGATCTAGCAAGGGGAAAATGCTCATAAGTCCATTTTTGAGTCAAATATGACCAAACCTTCTGCACCAAAATGTTTTTCCTCCCCTAAAAGTCACTTTCGAGCACTTTTTTTTTCGGGGTCCGAAGTGGCAAAAAAGTCATATGTTAGCATGTTGATTTTTTCAAAGATCTAGCAAGGGAAAAATGCTCATAAGTCCATTTTTAAGTCAAATATGACCAAACCTTCTGTACCAACATGTTTTTCTTCCCCAAAACCTCCCAAAAAGTCACTTTTGAGCACTTTTTTTTTCGGGGTCCGAAGTGGCAAAAAAGTCATATGTTAGCATGTTGATTTTTTCAAAGATCTAGCAAGGGAAAAATGCTAATAAGTCCATTTTTAAGTCAATATGACCAAACCTTCTGCACCAACATCTTTTTCTTCCCCAAAACCTCCCTAAAAGTCACTTTTGAGCACTTTTTTTTTCGGGGTCCGAAGTGGCAAAAAAGTCATATGTTAGCATGTTGATTTTTTCAAAGATCTAGTAAGGGAAAAATGCTCATAAGTCCATTTTTAAGTCAAATATGACCAAACCTTCTGCACCAACATCTTTTTCTTCCCCAAAATGTCCCAAAAAGTCACTTTTGAGCACTTTTTTTTCGGGGTCCGTAGTGGCAAAAAAGTCATATGTTAGCATGTTGATTTTTTCCAAGATCTAGAAAGGGGAAAATGCTCATATGTCCATTTTTGAGTCAAATATGACCAAACCTTCTGCACCAACATCTTTTTCTTCCCCAAACTTTCCCAAAAAGTGACTTTTGAGCACTTTTTTTTTCGGGGTCCGAAGTGGCAAAAAAGTCATATGTTAGCATGTTGATTTTTTCAAAGATCTAGCAAGGGGAAAATGCTCATAAGTCCATTTTTAAGTCAAATATGACCAAACCTTCTGCACCAAAATGTTTTTCCTCCCCAAAAGATGCCAAAAAGTCACTTTTGAGGAATTTTTTTTCGGGGTCCGAAGTGGCAAAAAAGTCATATGTTAGCATGTTGATTTTTTCAAAGATCTAGCAAGGGAAAAATGCTCATAAGTCCATTTTTAAGTCAAATATGACCAAACCTTCTGTACCAACATGTTTTTCTTCCCCAAAACCTCCCAAAAAGTCACTTTTGAGCACTTTTTTTTTCGGGGTCCGAAGTGGCAAAAAAGTCTTATGTTAGCATGTTGATTTTTTCAAAGATCTAGCAAGGGAAAAATGCTCATAAGTCCATTTTTAAGTCAATATGACCAAACCTTCTGCACCAACATCTTTTTCTTCCCCAAAACCTCCCTAAAAGTCACTTTTGAGCATTTTTTTTTTCGGGGTCCGAAGTGGCAAAAAAGTCATATGTTAGCATGTTGATTTTTTCAAAGATCTAGCAAGGGGAAAATGCTCATAAGTCCATTTTTAAGTCAAATATGACCAAACCTTCTGCACCAACATGTTTTTCTTCCCCAAAACCTCCCAAAAAGTCACTTTTGAGCACTTTTTTTTCGGGGTCTGTAGTGGCAAAAAAGTCATATGTTAGCATGTTGATTTTTTCAAAGATCTAGCAAGGGAAAAATGCTCATAAGTCCATTTTTAAGTCAAATATGACCAAACCTTCTGCACCAACATCTTTTTCTTCCCCAAAACCTCCCAAAAAGTCACTTTTGAGCACTTTTTTTTTCGGGGTCCAAAGTGGCAAAAAAGTCATATGTTAGCATGTTGATTTTTTCAAAGATCTAGCAAGGGAAAAATGCTCATAAGTCCATTTTTAAGTCAAATATGACCAAACCTTCTGCAACAACATGTTTTTCTTCCCCAAAACGTCCCAAAAAGTCACTTTTGAACACTTTTTTTTTCGGGGTCCAAAGTGGTAAAAAAGTCATATGTTAGCATGTTGATTTTTTCAAAGATCTAAAAAGGGGAAAATGCTCATAAGTCCATTTTTAAGTCAAATGTGACCAAACCTTCTGCACCAACATCTTTTTCTTCCCCAAAACGTCCCAAAAAGTCACTTTTGAACACTTTTTTTTCAGGTTTGTAGTGGCAAAAAAGTCATATGTTAGCATGTTGATTTTTTCAAAGATCTAGCCAGGGAAAAATGCTCATTAGTCCATTTTTAAGTCAAATATGACCAAACCTTCTGCACCAACATGTTTTTCTTCCCCAAAACGTCCCAAAAAGTCACCTTTGAGCACTTTTTTTTTCGGGGTCCAAAGTGGTAAAAAAGTCATATGTTAGCATGTTGATTTTTTCAAAGATCTAGAAAGGGGAAAATGCTCATAAGTCCATTTTTAAGTCAAATATGACCAAACCTTCTGCACCAACATGTTTTTCTTCCCCAAAACGTCCCAAAAAGTCACTTTTGAAAACTTTTTTTTTCGGGGTCCAAAGTGGTAAAAAAGTCATATGTTAGCATGTTGATTTTTTCAAAGATCTAGAAAGGGGAAAATGCTCATAAGTCCATTTTTAAGTCAAATATGACCAAACCTTCTGCACCAACATGTTTTTCTTCCCCAAAACCTCCCAAAAAGTCACTTTTGAGCACTTTTTTTTTCGGGGTCTGTAGTGGCAAAAAAGTCATATGTTAGCATGTTGATTTTTTCAAAGATCTAGCAAGGGAAAAATGCTCATAAGTCCATTTTTAAGTCAAATATGACCAAACCTTCTGCACCAACATGTTTTTCTTCCCCACATCGTCCCAAAAGTCACTTTTGAGCACTTTTTTTTTCGGGGTCTTTAGTGGCAAAAAAGTCATATGTTAGCATGTTGATTTTTTCAAAGATCTAGCAAGGGAAAAATGCTCATTAGTCCATTTTTGAGTCAAATATGACCAAACCTTCTGCACCAACATGTTTTTCCTCCCCAAAACGTCCCAAAAAGTCACTTTTGAACACTTTTTTTTTCGGGGTCCAAAGTGGTAAAAAAGTCATATGTTAGCATGTTGATTTTTTTCAAAGATCTAGAAAGGGGAAAATGCTCATAAGTCCATTTTTAAGTCAAATGTGACCAAACCTTCTGCACCAACATCTTTTTCTTCCCCAAAACGTCCCAAAAAGTCACTTTTGAACACTTTTTTTTTCGGGGTCCGAAGTGGCAAAAAAGTCATATGTTGATTTTTTTCAAAGATCTAGCAAGGGAAAAATGCTCATAAGTCCATTTTTGAGTCAAATATGACCAAACCTTCTGCACCAACGTGTTTTTCTTCCCCTAAAAGTCACTTTCGAGCACTTTTTTTTTCGGGGTCCATTTTTGAGTCAAATATGACCAAACCTTCTGCACCAACATCGTTTTCTTCCCCAAAATGTCCCAAAAAGTCACTTTTGAGCACTTTTTTTTCGGGGTCCGTAGTGGCAAAAAAGTCATATGTTAGCATGTTGATTTTTTCAAAGATCTAGCAAGGGAAAAATGCTCATAAGTCCATTTTTAAGTCAAATATGACCAAACCTTCTGCAACAACATGTTTTTCTTCCCCAAAACGTCCCAAAAAGTCACTTTTGAACACTTTTTTTTTCGGGGTCCAAAGTGGTAAAAAAGTCATATGTTAGCATGTTGATTTTTTCAAAGATCTAAAAAGGGGAAAATGCTCATAAGTCCATTTTTGAGTCAAATGTGACCAAACCTTCTGCACCAACATCTTTTTCTTCCCCAAAACGTCCCAAAAAGTCACTTTTGAACACTTTTTTTTCAGGGTCTGTAGTGGCAAAAAAGTCATATGTTAGCATGTTGATTTTTTCAAAGATCTAGCAAGGGAAAAATGCTCATTAGTCCATTTTTGAGTCAAATATGACCAAACCTTCTGCACCAACATGTTTTTCTTCCCCAAAACGTCCCAAAAAGTCACTTTTGAGCACTTTTTTTTTCGGGGTCCAAAGTGGTAAAAAAGTCATATGTTAGCATGTTGATTTTTTCAAAGATCTAGAAAGGGGAAAATGCTCATAAGTCCATTTTTAAGTCAAATATGACCAAACCTTCTGCACCAACATGTTTTTCTTCCCCAAAACGTCCCAAAAAGTCACTTTTGAACACTTTTTTTTTCGGGGTCCAAAGTGGTAAAAAAGTCATATGTTAGCATGTTGATTTTTTCAAAGATCTAGAAAGGGGAAAATGCTCATAAGTCCATTTTTAAGTCAAATATGACCAAACCTTCTGCACCAACATGTTTTTCTTCCCCAAAACCTCCCTAAAAGTCACTTTTGAGCACTTTTTTTTTCGGGGTCTGTAGTGGCAAAAAAGTCATATGTTAGCATGTTGATTTTTTCAAAGATCTAGCAAGGGAAAAATGCTCATAAGTCCATTTTTAAGTCAAATATGACCAAACCTTCTGCACCAACATGTTTTTCTTCCCCACATCGTCCCAAAAGTCACTTTTGAGCACTTTTTTTTTCGGGGTCCGAAGTGGCAAAAAAGTCATATGTTAGCATGTTGATTTTTTCAAAGATCTAGCAAGGGAAAAATGCTCATTAGTCCATTTTTGAGTCAAATATGACCAAACCTTCTGCACCAACATGTTTTTCCTCCCCAAAACGTCCCAAAAAGTCACTTTTGAACACTTTTTTTTTAGGGGTCCAAAGTGGTAAAAAAGTCATATGTTAGCATGTTGATTTTTTCGAAGATCTGGAAAGGGGAAAATGCTCATAAGTCCATTTTTAAGTCAAATATGACCAAACCTTCTGCACCAACATCTTTTTCTTCCCCAAAACGTCCCAAAAAGTCACTTTTGAACACTTTTTTTTTCGGGGTCCGAAGTGGCAAAAAAGTCATATGTTGATTTTTTTCAAAGATCTAGCAAGGGAAAAATGCTCATAAGTCCATTTTTGAGTCAAATATGACCAAACCTTCTGCACCAACGTGTTTTTCTTCCCCTAAAAGTCACTTTCGAGCACTTTTTTTTTCGGGGTCCATTTTTGAGTCAAATATGACCAAACCTTCTGCACCAACATGTTTTTCCTACCCAAAATGTCCCAAAAAGTCACTTTTGAGCATTTTTTTTGTCGGGGTCCGAAGTGGCAAAAAAGTCATATGTTAGCATGTTGATTTTTTCAAAGATCTAGCAAGGGGAAAATGCTCATAAGTCCATTTTTAAGTCAAATATGACCAAACCTTCTGCACCAACATCTTTTTCTTCCCCAAAACCTCCCAAAAAGTCACTTTTGAGAACTTTTTTTTCGGGGTCCAAAGTGGAAAAAAAGTCATATGTTAGCATGTTGATTTTTTCAAAGATCTAGCAAGGGAAAAATGCTCATAAGTCCATTTTTAAGTCAAATATGACCAAACCTTCTGTACCAACATGTTTTTCTTCCCCAAAACCTCCAAAAAGTCACTTTTGAGCACTTTTTTTTTCGGGGTCTTTAGTGGCAAAAAAGTCATATGTTAGCATGTTGATTTTTTCAAAGATCTAGAAAGGGAAAATGCTCATAAGTCCATTTTTAAGTCAAATATGACCAAACCTTCTGCACCAACATGTTTTTCTTCCCCAAAACGTCCCAAAAAGTCACTTTTGAACACTTTTTTTTTAGGGGTCCAAAGTGGTAAAAAAGTCATATGTTAGCATGTTGATTTTTTCAAAGATCTAGAAAGGGGAAAATGCTCATAAGTCCATTTTTAAGTCAAATATGACCAAACCTTCTGCACCAACATGTTTTTCTTCCCCAAAACCTCCCTAAAAGTCACTTTTGAGCACTTTTTTTTTCGGGGGTCTGTAGTGGCAAAAAAGTCATATGTTAGCATGTTGATTTTTTCAAAGATCTAGCAAGGGAAAAATGCTCATAAGTCCATTTTTAAGTCAAATATGACCAAACCTTCTGCACCAACATGTTTTTCTTCCCCACATCGTCCCAAAAGTCACTTTTGAGCACTTTTTTTTTCGGGGTCCGAAGTGGCAAAAAAGTCATATGTTAGCATGTTGATTTTTTCAAAGATCTAGCAAGGGAAAAATGCTCATTAGTCCATTTTTGAGTCAAATATGACCAAACCTTCTGCACCAACATGTTTTTCCTCCCCAAAACGTCCCAAAAAGTCACTTTTGAACACTTTTTTTTTAGGGGTCCAAAGTGGTAAAAAAGTCATATGTTAGCATGTTGATTTTTTTCGAAGATCTAGAAAGGGGGAAAATGCTCATAAGTCCATTTTTAAGTCAAATATGACCAAACCTTCTGCACCAACATCTTTTTCTTCCCCAAAACGTCCCAAAAAGTCACTTTTGAACACTTTTTTTTCGGGGTCCGAAGTGGCAAAAAAGTCATATGTTGATTTTTTTCAAAGATCTAGCAAGGGAAAAATGCTCATAAGTCCATTTTTGAGTCAAATATGACCAAACCTTCTGCACCAACGTGTTTTTCTTCCCCTAAAAGTCACTTTCGAGCACTTTTTTTTTCGGGGGTCCATTTTTGAGTCAAATATGACCAAACCTTCTGCACCAACGTGTTTTTCTTCCCCAAACTTTCCAAAAAAGTGACTTTTGAGCACTTTTTTTTTCGGGCTCCGAAGTGGCAAAAAAGTCTTATGTTAGCATGTTGATTTTTTCAAAGATCTAGCAAGGGGAAAATGCTCATAAGTCCATTTTTAAGTCAAATATGACCAAACCTTCTGCACCAAAATGTTTTTCCTCCCCTAAAAGTCACTTTCGAGCACTTTTTTTTTCGGGGTCCGAAGTGGCAAAAAAGTCATATGTTAGCATGTTGATTTTTTCAAAGATCTAGCAAGGGGAAAATGCTCATAAGTCAATTTTTGAGTCAAATATGACCAAACCTTCTGCACCAACATGTTTTTCTTCCCCAAAACGTCCCAAAAAGTCACTTTTGAGCACTTTTTTTTTCGGGGTCTGTAGTGGCAAAAAAGTCATATTTTAGCATGTTGATTTTTTCAAAGATCTAGCAAGGGGAAAATGCTCATAAGTCCATTTTTAAGTCAAATATGACCAAACCTTCTGCACCAACATGTTTTTCTTCCCCAAAACGTGCCAAAAAGTCACTTTTGAGAACTTTTTTATTCGGGGTCCGAAGTCGCAAAAAAGTCATATGTTAGCATGTTGATTTTTTCAAAGATCTAGCACGGGAAAATTGCTCACAAGTCCATTTTTGAGTCAAATATGACCAAACCTTCTGCACCAACATCTTTTTCCTCCCCAAAACGTGCCAAAAAGTCACTTTTGAGCACATTTTTTTTCGGGGTCTTTAGTGGCAAAAAAGTCATATGTTAGCATGTTGATTTTTTCAAAGATCTAGCAAGGTAAAAATGCTCATAAGTCCATTTTTAAGTCAAATATGACCAAACCTTCTGCACCAATATGTTTTTCCTCCCCAAAATGTCCCAAAAAGTCACTTTTGAGAACATTTTTTTTCGGGGTCCGAAGTGGCAAGAAAGTCATATGTTAGTATGTTGATTTTTTCAAAGATCTAGCAAGGGAAAAATGCTCATAAGTCCATTTTTAAGTCAATTATTACCAAACCTTCTGCACCAATATGTTATTCTTCCCCAAAACCTCCCAAAAAGTGACTTTTGAGCACTTTTTTTTTCAGGATCCGAAGTGGCAAAAAAGTCATATGTTAGCATGTTGATTTTTTCAATGATCTAGCAAGGTAAAAATGCTCATAAGTCCATTTCTAAGTCAAATATGACCAAACCTTCTGCACCAACATGTTTTTCCTCCCCAAAACGTGCCAAAAAGTCACTTTTGAGCACATTTTTTTTCGGGGTCTTTAGTGGCAAAAAAGTCATATGTTAGCATGTTGATTTTTTCAAAGATCTAGCA
The DNA here is from genome assembly GCA_037902135.1 of Cetoscarus ocellatus. Lineage (NCBI taxonomy): Eukaryota > Metazoa > Chordata > Actinopteri > Labriformes > Labridae > Cetoscarus > Cetoscarus ocellatus. Next base: position 1,148 of record JBAMNC010000172.1, on the reverse strand, counting down.
AGGTAAAAATGCTCATAAGTCCATTTTTAAGTCAATTATTACCAAACCTTCTGCACCAATATGTTTTTCCTCCCCAAAACGTCCCAAAAAGTCACTTTTGAGCACATTTTTTTTCGGGGTCCGAAGTGGCAAAAAAGTCATATGTTAGCATGTTGATTTTTTCAAAGATCTAGCAAGGGAAAAATGCTCATAAGTCCATTTTTAAGTCAATTATTACCAAACCTTCTGCACCAATATGTTATTCTTCCCCAAAACCTCCCAAAAAGTGACTTTTGAGCACTTTTTTTTTCAGGGTCCGAAGTGGCAAAAAAGTCATATGTTAGCATGTCGATTTTTTCAAAGATCTAGCAAGGTAAAAATGCTCATAAGTCCATTTTTAAGTCAAATATGACCAAACCTTCTGCACCAAAATGTTTTTCCTCCCCTAAAAGTCACTTTCGAGCACTTTTTTTTTCGGGGTCCGAAGTGGCAAAAAAGTCATATGTTAACATGTTGATTTTTTCAAAGATCTAGCAAGGGGAAAATGCTCATAAGTCAATTTTTGAGTCCAATATGACCAAACCTTCTGCACCAACATGTTTTTCCTCCCCTAAAAGTCACTTTTGAGCACTTTTTTTTTCGGGGTCCGTAGTGGCAAAAAAGTCATATGTTAGCATGTCGATTTTTTCAAAGATCTAGCAAGGGGAAAATGCTCATAAGTCCATTTTTAAGTCAAATATGACCAAACCTTCTGCACCAACATGTTTTTCCTCCCCAAAACGTGCCAAAAAGTCACTTTTGAGCACATTTTTTTTCGGGGTCCGAAGTGGCAAAAAAGTCATATGTTAGCATGTTGATTTTTTCAAAGATCTAGCAAGGTAAAAATGCTCATAAGTCCATTTTTAAGTCAAATATGACCAAACCTTCTGCACCAACATGTTTTTCTTCCCCAAAACCTCCCAAAAAGTGACTTTTGAGCACTTTTTTTTTCGGGGTCCGAAGTGGCAAAAAAGTCATATGTTAGCATGTCGATTTTTTCAAAGATCTAGCAAGGGGAAAATGCTCATAAGTCCATTTTTAAGTCAAATATGACCAAACCTTCTGCACCAACATGTTTTTCTTCCCCAAAACCTCCCAAAAAGTCACTTTTGAACACTTTTTTTTTCGGG